>PVKM010003200.1:0-59221 GCA_004027735.1 Carollia perspicillata
GTGCAAAAGGGTTCCCCTTTCTTTACATCCCTGCCAGCATTTGTTCTATTGGTAACACTTTACAGGTGTGAAGTGTAATCTCATTGTGGTTTAATTTGCATTTCTCTGATGATTAGTGACGTTAAGCATTTCTTTCATGTCTATGGGCCATCTCTTAAGAGCAGTGTCTGTTCAGGTCCTTTGCCCAGTTTTTAATTGGATTGTTGTTTTCTTTGGTGTTGAGTTGTACAAGTTCTTTATAAATTTTAGATATTAACCCCTTATCAGAGGTATCACTGGTAAATATATTCTCCCATTCAGCTGGTTGTCTTTTTATTTTGTTGATGGGTTTCCTTTGCTGTGTAAAATTAATTTCTTTACCTTCAGTTATGTTATTTAACTTTAAATGGAATGAGGCTAAGAAAATGGAAATTTTAAAGATGAAAAATTTAATAAAATCATTTTATTAACAAAAATTAAAATAAAATCATGAAAATATTTTATGGGTAGAATATTTAGTCATTATATAGAAAGAAACCATAAGAACAGCTAACAAAAGTACTTACTTTAAAATTCAGGAATAATAAAGATTTATTGAGAATTAGACCTCTATCTCCATAATGTCATACATTAGGAAAAAAAAAACACTTAGCCACTTTTCTTCCTTTCTGAACTCACATGGAAAAATAAGAAAAATCTAAATCTTCAAATCATATTATTTATCTTTCTTCCTATTATTCTTGAAGTAATCTTTTTCTTCCTCTCTTAGGAGCAGATGTTTAATGAGCTCCTAACATGTGATGCACCTCATCTTCTGCAATATTTGGACACATACTTGGGGGAAAAAGAGTGGTTCATTGGTAACTCTGTGAGTATGTTTTACATCTTAAAATATACAAGTAGATATATAATATCTTCATTTATGTGTGAAGATAAAGACTTATAAAACCTTACTGAAAAAAAAAGTTACCCAGGGAGAGAGTAAGAGAACAGCAATAAAAGCTAAAGTCCTTTGAATTAAGCTTTTATGGTAGACTTAACTTTGAAACCATAAATTAAAATGTTATATAATTATATAACAATAACAGAAACATTTTAAAAAGCTGGCCCTGCAAAGCCAAAGCAAAATGAAACAAATGAATGTGTGTCAAATTGCTGCATAGAATACATAGGGAAGTACCTACATGCTCTATTAGTGAAGAGCCACTTTAAGAAATAGTGTTATGTCTGAAACACAGTAATTTGACTATACATCTCATAGAAATACTGTCAGGACAATAAATAAAAGTTGTACATCATTTTCAGTGATTATATTTTTGGTGGTACTGTGACAGTGGTATTATTTTTCTGATGTCATTGTATCTACATTGTGGGTAAAGTAATAAGAAATTTCAGGGATGTCATTGAGAAGCAGGATCTCTTATGCGAGAGAAAGACAACAGAGATGTAAGATCCGTGAGATTAAGTAAGCACTCTACTTCTGACTGTGAACTAGATGCAACAGTATAAACTCATGATGTAGTTCATCCTGTGATAAAGAAAAGTGCATTTCGTGTCTCTTTTTCTTGAAACAATGGCCAACACAGTTGTCCTGGGCACTCTTAAGCCTGAGATTCTGGTCTTCAAATACTAAAAGGAACTAGGGCTTCTTAGAGAAAGGCTCATTCTCAAATTGGGACAGGAAATGTGAAGATGAATGGGAATTCCTTGTCATACCAGAGGGAAATAAATTATCAAAGACAACTGGGGCTGTGTCAAAAGATCTCAGAGTCAACTTGAAGAGGCTCTTACTGGCCAAAGACAAACCAAACTGATGAGAACATTAACTACATGGATTGAAACAAATCAAAATGAATGACTCCATGAGTATGATGTCACCACTACAACCAAACACACACACATACACACACACACACCCTCCAAACCAAAGTTTCACTGGCTAATTTTAGAAGATGCTATGAAGCCAAATTATTGTTCTGAAAACTGCCTAAAACAAATAAAAAGTGGGGAAAGGGGTTGAATAAAATCCATTGTATCTCAGGATAACACAAATTGATAGCCAAACTTTGTCTTCATAAAAGCGTTTAATAAGTTAGAGAGAGATTAAAATAAGATATCACCACTTGCCAACCTCTGATGACTTAATGGACCCAGGCATTGAGTATCAGTAATTATTAATATAAAAAGTGAGACAAGCAGATACTATGGACTGACCGATAGAGGAACACACAACCACCTATGAAGTAGTTATGCCAAAAAATTCAAGTCTAAATCCGACATAAATTCTGTGGTAGGTCAGGGTCCTTGCCTTTAAGGGGACTGCATTCTAGAAGACAAGACACAAATTACGTTTCATGGCTCTTGGTGACCTATTCTGGTCACTGTCTGCCGAGTCCTGGGGTGTGACAAGCAAACTTCCCACATCTTAAGTCAACTTCCTACCTCACCACACAGTCCTACATTTCTTCCCACTGATTCTGCAGTAGCCTTTCCTGAAATGTCCCTCTCCCTGCCCTATTGATCCAACAATTGCCAAGGACTTGCATTGTTTCTTGTTTTGTATGAAATTTCCCTCGTGAGCCTTCTCCTGGGACCATCTTGGTGCTCTCTGCCTTCCTCACTGTGTTCTAAACACTCTGGTGTTTTCTTTGTTCCTGAGACACAAGTCCTGCTCCCGCCTAAGAGCCTTTACACTTGGTGTCCCCTCTGGCTGGAATGTTTAATCCTCAGACGGCATCACATTTGGATCCTTTTTATCATTCAAACTGCGGCTTAAATGTCACTTCTTAAAGGTCTTGTCTTCCCTGAACACCAAAAATCCCTCTCATACTTCACTTTTTCTTCACGGCCCTTGTTACCACGTTTGTCTTCCTGCTTCTCTAATGCAAGCTGCGTCAGAGATGCAGGGGCTGGCATCGTCTCTTGCTCTCCCGTTAATCCCAGCATGGAGACCTGAATGGAACACACAGTAGGTGCTCCAGAAACTTGTGTTCATCGAACTCTGACCAACACTTCTGGAAGTTCAGAAAATACTAACAATAAGTGTTATCAAATTCTATACAAAAACAAAGCTACTAGTCCAGATTTAAATTTCACTCTTTGAGCAAAAGTAAGGTCATCCAGATTAGTTTTAGTCACGAAGGGGAAAAAAGTATACAAGGGTAGAACCAGACTGTCATCGCCCTAATACAGTGGCCAATCGGACAGTTCCACCTAAAGCCAGACACCCTGATGTTAAGTCTTCTGATGTGGCGCACCCTAATGTATGTGAGCCAGAAACACTAACTTGAAACCGTGAACTCTGCAGGGATAACTAGCACCCTGTTCCTTTACACCCTGTGGTATATAGCAAGGTAAACAAGACAAGATCATCACACAAATCCTGAAGACAGGACATTGTGTAGGACTAGTGTAGCATATTCAGTAATTCAGTGACATGAAAAGTGTTGTTCTGAATTAAGAGATTCGAAGGATGAGATCGGATGAAATGCATGGTCCTGGCATCGATTCTGCTTTGTCCTATGAAGAGCGTTTTTTGGAGCAGATGGAAAAGTATTGATTGGGTACTAAGCAAGATGAAAATGTAGTCAGAGGAGTGGAGATTAATCAACTCACAAAGAAATATGTAATGTAATATCTCATGCTAGTAAAAATGCGCAGAGAGCATACCTTCCACACAGGTGTTAATATTAGTAATTTTTGGTGTTAGGACTATGATGTCATCTATAATTTCCTATCATACACGTTACCAGACCTTGAATGCCAGATTCTGAGTCTCAACATCATAGAAATGAGCACTGAACTCAGCACAGGGTCGAACAGACTGAGTTTATTGAAAAGAGCTGCGCACAAGGGAGTCAGTCAACCGGAGAGGAGAAGCTGAGCTCCCTGAGGGGCTCCGTGGCTGGCTCGCACAGGGGCCTTCAGGCGGGCACAGGACTCGGGAATGAGGATGAGCTCAGTTGTCCCACGATGGTCATCGGGTGGTGGTTGGTCCCAGGGTGGTCACAAGATGTTTTCCATGGTCAGTGGACCACCCAAAGGGCCTCTAAAATGCTTGCTCAAACATTCTAGTTACCATTTAATTGACAAAGCAGCAGTGAATGTTACTGTTGTACATCCTTTCCTTTAAGGATGTAGTTAGGCTACTTTCAACGATGGGATTTTTACTGAAAGCAAGGGGTCCTAGGCCTCTACGATGCAGTTCTTCGGGTCTAGATGAAGTCCAGGTGTGGTCCCTGTAACTGTCTCTCACACATTCCACTTTTGAAATAACAAAAGGTTACTTTGAATTAAAAGGAAACTACTTTTAGATCAAGAAGTTATACTTTTTATGTTCTAATGGAAATTCGTGTTTCCTTTAACCTAGGTAACTTGGGCAGATTTCTACTGGGAAATCTGCAGTACGACACTTCTGGTCTTCAGACCTGACTTGCTGGATGTCCATCCCAGGCTGGTAACGTTACGGAAGAAAGTCCAAGCCATTCCTGCCATTGCTGACTGGATACAACGAAGGCCCCTAACCAGGCTGTAGGAGGCGCCTGCTGCCTCCACTTAGTTGTTCCTTACAGCTTTGCTGCCCTCAGATAAGACGCTACATGAGCCTGCCTCATAGGCACTCACTGCACCCCCACCAAGGCTTTCACCTTTGCCATATTCTGCTTGAAAAGAAAAAAAAAAAAAAAGCAGTTAGTTGCCAGTATCTTTTTGTTTTCTTCCCAGAATAGTTTCACATCATTTACAACTGAGGAAAATTAGTTTAAACCAGGGCTTACTTTGCACGGGTTCTCACATGCATAAATTTCAGTCACAATAGCTTATTAAGTAACACATTCCCCCCAAAATGGTTTGGACTTCAGTTACCATGGTGTATTAACAGTGGGTAATTGCATAAAGTATAAACTTTGCTGCTAGCTATTCAGTCCACAAATCACTATGTAAATGAGGTGCACAGCATAACCATGACCGCTGAAGTCACTTCTTTCAAAGTCTGTTGTTAGGTTAGGGCACTGCACATGCACACCTGTTTGCTATTCACGCACCGACGGTCAAGTGTGTAGCGGCACTGCCAGCTTGCTTCTCGGTGATAAAGCATCTTGACATTTTATGCAAATGAATAATTGAAAAAGGGAACTCACCAACAAAGATGAAAGTGTAATAAAGAAATGAAAAGTGCTAATACTGGGGTGAAATTCAAATTGAACATTAAGTGGAAAGAGCTGTGAGAATGCTGACACTGATGCAGGTCAATGGCCTCCAGACGCTCGCTGTGCAGCCGGCAGAACTGGGTGAGGCGCACTTACCCACACAGAGGAGAGTGCTTCAGACACAGATGAAGCCATCCCAGGGGAAGTGAGACGGGTATGAAACTTCGTATCAAGAGAGCAGAGATCAAAAGAATGAGAAGATACACCACAGACTGGGAGAAAATATTTGTAAGACCTACCCTATAATAAAGGACTATTTTCAAAAAATATACAGAGCTCTTAAAAGTCAACAATAAAATGAATAATCCAAATGCAAAATGGGAAAAATACCTGAGCAGACACCTCGCCAAAGATATAGATGGCAAATAAGCATATGAAAAGATGTTCAATATCATACATTACTGGGGAATTGCAAACAAAAACAATGAGATACCATACATATCTGTTAGAATGGCAAAAATTCAAACCACCACCACCACCAAATGCTGACAAAGACGTAGAGCAACAGGAAGTTTTACTCACTGCTGATAGGATTGTAAATGGTAGAGATTGCTTGGCAGTTTCTTACAAAACTGAACATACTCTTAAACCACACGATCCAGAAATTGCACTTTGGTATTTACCCAAAAAGGAGTTGAAAAAATGTCCACATAAAAACCTGCACGTAGATTTTTGTGGCAGTTTTAATAATTCCCAAACTTGGAAGCAACCAAGACACCCTTAAGTAGGTGAGTGGGTAAGTAAATGTGGCACATCCAAACAAATATTATCTATAAAAAAAAAAAAAATCAGGCCACGCAAAAGACACAGGGGAAATGTGAATGCGTATTACGAAGTGGAAGAAGCCAATCTAAGATGACTGCACACTGGCTCACTGGCCCTCTCAGGAGCAGCCTGTCCTTTTGCCATCTCTCCCCTCTCCCGTCCAGGCATGTTACCTCTGCCTTCTCCTCTCCTAAGCATCAATCACCCTTCCGCCTCTGTATCTTATTTCCTAAGCCTATGCAGCCCAGATGGCTGACTTCTATTCTACCACTTCTGTACTTTTCTAAATAAACTTCCTTATAGGTAATTTGAAAAAATATGACTGTATATTGTATAATTGCATCTATTTAACATTCTGGAAAAGGTACAACTGTGAAGACAGTAAAAAGATCAATGTTTCTGGGGGCTAAGGAGGTAGGGATGAATAGGCACAACGGATTTTCCCATCAAAATTGCTTTGAATGGTGGATTTCTTTATCAAATGTTTGCCACCAAGAATGAACCCTAATATAAACTATGGACTTTGGGTGGTTACAATGTCAATGCAGGCTCTTGTATTGTAACAAATACACCATTGCGGTGCCAGGTGTTGAGGGAAGATGGGCATGTGTAGGGGGAGGGGTATATGGGAACGCTACTTTCTGCTCAATTTTGCTGTGAACCTAAAACTTCTCTTAAAAAAAGTTTGAGAGAAAAAAGAACAGGAACATTTTGTGACATTGAAAGAGCAATAAAATGTTGAAAGCTGATCCCAGTTTAGGATTATGACAATTTATTTGCTAAGGTATTAAAAAAATGCTTGCAACTTATACAGGACGGTATTTAAAAATTATGAAAATTCAAAACAAGATAATCAGTCTCATTTGTTTACACAGATCACTTAAAATATGCAGTCGATTCAAATAAAAGCAGTCACAGCCAGTTTCATAGAAAGTATTTCATATCAACCAAAAGTTTCACCATAACCTTTTAGGGCATCTTTTTTTCACAGGACAACACATTCCGTCATCCCTTCCTGTACCCAAATTAAATGTCTCCTTACTGAACAACTGAATAAATGAGAGATTACAAATGTGTCAGAGCATAAATTGAATTGCGTATTATAATAAAAAAACATGTATTTGGGGAAGTTTAAAAAATCAATTTAATTTTATGAATCATATAAAATGTCTTGCTTAAGGTCACAGAAATGGAAACCAAATCTGATACTCTTACCTAACCACTATATAATAACACCAACAACTAGGAACAATATTAATATTTCAATATAAACATCTACTGGCATAAAGTTAAAAGCCGATGGGGTCAGGAATACGGTTATGAACACTCATAAAGTATGTCTTCTCTTTGTGATTTAAAGTAAAATCTGCTTCAGTTGGTCAAGATATTACTCCAACCATGGCCTTGCATGGTCTTTACTGATTAATGGATTTTTACAGACATCAGTCTAGTGAAGGGACTAAGAATAGATCCTAAGTAACAAATTCCAATTTATTGAGAACAGACAATATTAAGTACATAACATGATCTCATTTGTGAACAATTTTATATATTTTCAAGGGTAAAGGGAAAGGGGGTTAGAAACTATTAAAAAGGGTGTAAAAATACAACTTATGATCACAAATATTTTTATTAAGCCCAAGATGTAATAAAGCATCATAGGGAGAACCCAAATACATTTAAGAAATGTGGATTTAACATCAAAAGAAATACCCTATCATTGAAGATACACAAATAAGAAAAATCATGAGAAACCCATTGAGATTTTATTTTTATTGTTGACACTACTACAGATGTCGCCCTTTCCCAGTCCTGCCTTTGCCTACCTCCGATTCCCAACACTTTGACTAAGTGATCTGGGTGCTGTGATGCAGGAGGAAGTGATGATAATACGTGCAGGTTCCTTTTAGCTCCCATTATACTACTAAGTGGAATGTGTTCAACATACCACTGGGATTGGGCAAATCTACTTACTGAGCCATGAGTTTTCAGAGTCTATAATATCTAAAGAACCACTATAAGAGTTTATTAGCCTTCGAACTCCAGAGGACTATACTACTGTAGCATGTCAGCAAGTCAGGATGCCCTGAAGGTATAATCTCCAATAACTAACAAATCTTTGATTTATAAATAACTTTATTTATAATGATATTTACATAATAAAAACAAAACACATGAAACTCACAAGTTATACAAAGAAACGGATGTGTAGTAAAAACAGCAATATAGACTGACAGGCGAAAATTTAAAGAAAGACAATAAAGAGTTAATATCAAGTAGACAACTTTACTTCTAAATTTCACTTTGTCACCCACACTGAGTTAGAATTGAAAAATGGCTCTCTCTTCAGGAGGTCCAGTACTGGAAATTCTGGAAACCGGTAAATCATATTTTGATGAAGAATGTAAAGGCAATGACCTATTTCCATGCAGTACCTAATGCTTCCTTAATATGAAGTCACCTTCAGTCTGCTTTGAAGTGAAATAGCCTGTTAACCTTCTCTGCCAGGCTAGAAAAAAAGGTCACCAACATTCTGCTGATGTGTGAAGATGTATGTGACAGGAATAAACGACTACTTAGAGAGTAATGAGAACTGGAGCAGAAGTGACTGGGCAACAGTTTCAAGAGAAGCAAAAGCCAGGAGAGGGAAATCAATGAACATGCACAGAATAGGCAGGGTAGTGTGCACAACAGTGCAGCTGGGAAATGAACAGAAGGAATTAATCCATGGAGCAAGATAAGGGCTTCTTTAGTTACTCTTCACTGGAAAACAACTTAGTGCCTAGCCAAACAAATCTGTTTTAACAGAACTATTGGGAGGACCTGGGGGTGTTAGTATATGGAATGCCACCTTTAAATTCAGGTTGAGTTCTTCTTGGCAGTGGTGAACATCTGCTTCAAATAGCAATAAAATGAAAGCTATATAAATCTATACAGCTGCATTCTTTAAACTAACATAATAAAAAAGAACTCCAAATGAGACAAGCAAAAACAAGACATAAGCATTGTCAAATAAGGCACATGTAAAAATCTACACACATTATCCAGTGAAAGACAATATATATATATTTGGAGGTAGAAATAATTACAAAAATACTGACATTTCTAAAGCATTAGCATATTTGTTACAAACAATCACCAACTAATCCCCATTCAGAAAACTGTTTTGTAAAATGATTATTCAACATTTTTAGGACTACATATTTGTTGCTTTTATTGAAATTTCACATGTGAGCATCAGAAGAATTCAGTTAGTGGCAAAAAAGTTGTCCATACTATGAGAAATGTAATATGGAAATTATAAAAAGTTACAAATGTTCATAAACCCCATGGTCATCATAATGTAAATGTCCTTGAGTGCACCAAGTTGACACTTCCTCGTCATCGAAAGTCCACAGTTCTCATCTCACAGGCCCATTGACGTTTTTAGTAATGTGGCTATATCTGCTGGCATGCTCCCTTCATCACCTGCAGGTCAGAGAGGGGCATTAAAAGTTTAATAAAAATATTGTATAGAATATATTCTTCTTCTCCAATCTCCTCTACATTTCATGAATTCCCAATCATCTTTTATGGCCTAGTTTACTTCAGTGTTACTCCGCAAAAAAGGTTCTAAATCCCTATGTATACTGGGCTACTACCTCTGTGTTCACGTGCATACGGAGAACACAGCATCTATGGGCGATGTTTCTGATTTGATACAGATAAAGGTATATGAAGACACACAGACATCGTTTGGATCACATCCTATTCAAATCCATATAGTATTTACTCCCCGAGTTTGGTAAGTGAAAACATTTATGTAACAAACTGAATAGTAAAAACAAAATCGAAGCTCTCAAATTCCAATCAAAAGAAATCATTTCATCTATACCTTACATTCAGTCCAAAGATCTGTCCAGAAAGTATCCACCCATGTACTATGAAAAAAGGGACATTTATTAAAGATACAAGAAACATTGTACATAGGACAATGACACCTCAGCTCCCTTCAAAGTAGTCACCTTGGGACTCACAGTTGTCCCAGTGTCTCTTCCACTGTTCAAAACACTGCAAAATCCTTTGTTGGAATCATTGTCAGCTATCTTGTTGTATCTTCCCGAATCTCATTGATGGTCTGCAATCTCTTCCCTTCCAACGATTATTTTAGTTTTGGGAAAAGCCAGAAGTCTCAGAGCACCAAAGCTGGGCTGTACAGGAGCTGAGTGACCTGGATGATTTGATGTTTGGCCAAAACACTCTGCATGAGACATGATACACGAGCAGGTTGCATTGTTGTAATGAAGCTTCCAATCACCAGCTGCCCATAGCTGCGGCCGTTTTCATCTTACTGAATTTCTCAACTGATAAAGAACACTAAGGTAGTACTGCTAGGTTTTTTTTTCCCGGATACAGAGAACCAGGTGACTTCCAGTGGGAAGACTGGGCCTTCATTTCTGAATCACAGCCACAGACTCACAGTTTATCTCCAGTCATGACCTTCTGAGGAAATCTGGTTCAGTGGTAGTGGTTTGAATCAAGTCATTAGCAATTGCAGCACAATGTTGCTTCTGCTCTGGTAGAAGAACCCATGGAATGGATTTCGCCTCAACACCTTTTCATACCAAGATTCTGCATCAAAATCTCAAAGACACAGTAGAGTTTTTGGAATCCCCAGATCAGCTTCTAGCTCTCGCACTGCCAGTCGCTGATCTTTGTTGATTGCAGTCTGTATACCTTCAACATTCTCAGGTTTTCTGCTTGTTGCAGGCCTTCCAGAACGTGGATCACTTTCAAATGATTCTTGACCATCTTTGAAGCATTTGTGCCACACTTTTATTTGTGCTGCACTTACTGCATTGTCCCTGAAAGCCTTCTGAATCATCCCAGTAACTTCCACAGAGCAATGTTCAAGCTTAACGCAAAATTTCCTTGCTCTACTGGCTCATTTTGAATGTGACGGCCACACAGTACACACGTTCACTCACGTACACTGACTATGTACAGTGAATTTATCACTGTTCACACATGTGCATTCCAGTCCACTCGCCTTGGCTGCCAGGTTACATCGATGTTGCAGAAACCATTCTCTTTGTATTAATGGTGGGTGGACTTTTTCTAGATAAACTTTGCATAATCACTGACTTAGACTTAACTGATACATCAAAACAAAATTTTGAACACAGCCTAACAGTGAGGATTAAAATGTCCACTGTAAATTATCTTTTCCTAATGTTGGCCCCATGTTTCAACCTAATGGGATCCTCAGTATCTTGACACTTACCCAGGAATTATTCATGATTTTCTAAGATTTGAAAACATCTGTGTCAAGGTAGCACAGAATCTAGTCATCCTTGATTAATTCAGTTAATCGCTCAGATTGTTTTAGATGAAATGGTTTATCAGTTTATAATAAAAATGGTATAGATGTCAATTCATAAATAAATTATTCATTTGTAGCTATGAATAACTATAAATCAGAAATGGCTAAAATGTATTAAAACTAACCACTTCCCTCTCCCTCTCTGTCTCCCACCTACCCCTCTCCAAGTTATAATCTAAAATTATGAAAGGACTTTTATCTACTCTTCTCCTTTCAGTAAAAATCATATGCACAGAAACAGAAACTATGTATTAAATTCAGGAAATTCACACACACCCCTGCCTCCAAACTCATCCACAAATTTAAAAATAGCCAAATAAATCTAAATGGACACTTCTTCTAAATTAACTGATGCCAAGAATAAATAACTGAATAATTCCAGAATGTAATAAAACAATACAAATCCACATGTCAACAAGACTCTCCATAATTCAATTTACTAGGAACTCAGGGAGAGAAGAAAGAAAGGATGAGGATACACTTCTAAATTCAAAGGCACAAAAGAAATAAAACAATAAAATGCAATATGTGAATTTTGATTGGATCCTGCTTTTTTTTTTTTAAAGCTATAAAGTATACTAAGGGAGAAAAAGGGAAAAATCCAGATATGCACAATATAATAAGATTTTTAAATTAGTGTTAATTTTCTTAGATGTAATAATGGTATTACATCAACTTAAGAGGAATATGCTGAAATACTAAGAATAAGGATCACATCCACAACTGATGTTAAAATAGTTCATTGGAAAAAAAATCACTGAGTGTCATCATGGAGAAAGCAGGCACTGGTGTCCTTGTGGTGGGTGCCTCTAAGAAGGCATAAGACTACGATGGCCAAGGTATTTATGCATTCCTTGAAATGGTCCCAAGCCAAGCAGGCTCACAAGGACATTTTCACATAAAATAATGAAAACTTTAATGCAACATGCTTAAGGACATCACAGGAGATATACTGCTGTAAGCAAAAACATGCCTGTATTAGCCAAATATGGAGCTCTTCTGTGTGACCGAGGTTGGAGAGCATGTTGTCAAACAGTCCAAACAGGACCGTGGAGGTCACAACCAGGAAGACACTCAAAGCTGAGGACAACGAGTCACTTCTACTGAAGGAAGAAAAGACTATTCCCACCCCACACACAACTTTGAGTGGATCAAAGATCTGACTGTAAAATGCAAAACTAGGGCTTTTTGGCAATAACACAGGACATCTTCATGACCAATGAATAGGCATACGTAACATAAAAAGCACTAACCAGAAAGACTGATAAATTTGACTACATTAAAACTGGGAGGAAAAAGGCAAAACAGCCAATCTAAACTTGAAAATGCATCATAAAGAAAGGAAAACATAAACCACAGAGTGAGAGGTACCATGGATGCATATGACTAATAACAGTAGTGTCCGTGATATGCAGGAGCCAAAGCAATGGACAGACATCCCCACAGAAAAGTGGGCATAACACTGAATGATCGCTTTTAAAATGGAGGAATCCACATGGCCAATAAATATGTAAGATGCTCAAGCTCACTGTTAATCTGGAAATGCACTAAAACCACAGTGACTGGCTTTCATTGACTGGTTTTAAACAAACTACATGCACAGCTTGGCAAAAATTAGGAATTCTGAGAGTTGATGGTAGACTAATGGGAATTCTCTAATGGGGTGATGAGAATGTCCACTGGTATGCCACTTTGGGAAGCAGTTTAGGCTTATTTAGTGAAGTTGAAGATATACTTGAGATCTAACAATTCCATTCCTTGATATTTACCCCAAAGAAAATCTTGCTCAGCTGTTTCCAGAGACATTAAAAGAATGTTCTTAGCAGTACTGCTCATAAGAACAAAAAGTGCCTGGAACAACCAAGTGTCTGTCAACATTACAGCAGTTCAAAGAAGTGTGGTATCTATGCAGCAATAAAACTATCAAGCAGCAAAGGAAAATGGGCTAGTTATACAGCGACAATGAACAAACTACAGCTGCATGAAGCTACCACTATGTGAAACAACATCAGTTTCACAAGCATATTGGTAGGTGTAACAAACTAAAGTCAAAAGAACATATCCTATATGAATCTGTGTTCATAGCATTCAAAAGCAAGAAATACTGTATTGTTCAGAGTTCATTCCCACGTGATAAAAGTATAAAAAGAAAGTAATGAACTAATTACAACAAAAGCCAGAATGGTAATTACCTTTGAGGGAAAAAAAGGGACTTCAATCAGGGAAAGGCAAAGGAGGTGTTTCTGGAAGTGTGGGCAACATTCTGTTTTTTTTTTTAAACTAAGTGGTCATCACACAGTTATTTGATTTAAAAGAAAAAAAGATCGATGAAGCAAATGTTACGGAATGTTACAACCATGAAATCATTGTACTTTTATTCATACCACTCTTTCAACATTTTTGCATGAAAATTTCACAATATAATTAGATAATTTATTAACATAATCATATTAAGGGAGATTAAAGGAAAAACCACACATCCAAAAAACACAATCCTTATTCTAAAGCAGTGGTGCTCTGACTTTAGCATGTATCAGAAACACCGACCAGACTGAGCCCCATCACCAGTTTCTGACTGAGTAGAGGTGGAGTTGGGCTTGGGAATTTACATGTCAAATCAGCAATTTCCCAGGTGATGTTGTTGCTACTGGTCCAGAGACTGCACTCTGAGAACCAGTAAGGCAAGCTCTAAAAACACAAAAATTCGACAAGACTATCCGAGAGCAATCGATCTTTAATCTTTCATAGTTTCATGGGAAAGAGGACATACAGATAACATAAAGCACTGCCAGACTCAATTATAATTATACCTTTGATAGAAGAAAACTACCTCACTGTGAGAAGTGAAAAAAAGTATAAATGTGTACTGTCATCAGGTCAGTGCCAAATTATTTAAATAAAACCAGGGGCAAGCTGAAGACAAAATCATCATATGTAGATTAAGAGATTAAATAAGACATTACTGTATCTTTGATCTATCCAATAAAACACTTATTAGGAAAACCGACAAACAAGTAACTTCAGTCAAATAAAGAAGGGACTTTGCCCATAGAAAGAAAGAGTGGTCATAGGGGAATATTCTTCATAACAAAGTAGTTTAAAACTAAAGGCCTGAGCCCTGGCTGGTGTGGCTCAGTGGATTGAGTGCCGGCCTACAAACCCAGGTTGCTGGTTGATTTCTAGTCAGGGTACATGCCCGGATTGTGGGCCAGGTGCCTAGTTTGGGGCGAATGAGAGACATCAGCTTCATGTATCTTTTGCCCACTGATGCTTCTCTCCCTCTCTCTAAAATAAATAAAATCTTTTTAAAAAATGAAATAAAACTAATGGCTTGAGAGCATAGCTGAAATAAGTTGCTATTTTTAATGTTTCCATTTCTTTTCTATTATTTTATTTAAATAAATTGCTATTTTAACAGACATACCTGATATGAAAATAATAGGTATAACTTTAGACTAAACAAGTTTATAGAAATACGAATAATTTATATGAATTGTAAGTTATGATTGAACATACATTTCACTTCTGTTCTCACCTGAAATACCATTAAAATGCCATGTGGAAAAACGTGAGGGCATTAAACAAAAGAGAAAGAACAGAAGAAAAAGACAACAGTGGAGAGAGAAAGCAGATGGAAGAATGAAACTGACTAGCAGAATGGACAAAGCAAAACTTAAGTGCCAGCAGGTGAAAAGACAAGGCTACTGTACTTTATGCCCAGATTCTACCCCTACCCCCCTCAGAACTCAGCACATGGAGGAAGTGGATGCTTCTGAAAGGTTAGAGAGCATATGGAGCAAAAACCACTGGAGAGGAAGAACACCTACAACCTCTCCAACAGAGCCAGCCATTTACCCCAGATGTTCAAAAGAAGGTTTACTTCCTAGAAAATCGCAATCAAAGGAATGCTAGAAGTGGGGGTAGTAGAGGACAGTGAGGCTATAGAGGAATAGGAAATAATTAACTATTTGAACAGAACTACAACCCTCCCTCCCCATCTTTCCCTCAGCTCTGTCTGAGAATGCAGTCAGTGGGCTTATACTACCTCTCTCACCATGCTCAGGTCATGAGACTGGAGAATATCCTTCTGGGGGAAGAAACTATAGCCCATGAGAAGTGACCTCTTGTTTTATAAAGACCGTTAAAAAAAAGCTGGGAGTCTGACAGTCAAGAAGCTGAGTCCCTATAATTAACTACGATGGTTCTATTTAAAGACACTGTTAGGATGGAATCTATGTATCTGGATTACTTGCTAGTATTACTAAGAGAATTTAACCTAGGTATTTAAAAGCTTTACCAAATATGAAAGATGGCCTAATAAAATAATCAGGAAAAAACATTGCTCAGTGAAATCTGCCTTTTATGTGTTCCCTCTTACTTTTGCTGGTTAATTTGAAATTGGCAACTTGCCACATCCCCATAAACCCTAGTAATTAATGTTAATTATTCAAATCATGATCATCTGGCTCACCCTCAGCCTTAAAAGTCTAACTCTGTTGTTTCTTATTCAGTCAAACCTTCTCTAATGCCTGCCTCCCCAACCTGGCATAGCACCCTAAAACAAATGCTATGGAGGAAGGATATGTACTAATTTCATCACGTATCTTTGGGTCTCTGAAGACAGATTAAAATGCATTGACCCCATTATAGTATGCGGTGACTAACAAAATACTGAAACACAGTAAATATCCAACAGAAGTTTGCTGAATTGAAATGAACCATTATCAATATTGGGAATATCCTTATTTATTAAAATAAGAATAAAATTGCTTATTTTCTTTTTTTAAAAAGATTTTATTTATTTTTGGAGAGAGAGAAAGGGAGAAAGAGAGGCAGAGAAACATCAATGTGTGGTTGCCTCGTGTGCACTCCCTACTGGGGACCTGGCCTGCCCCAGGCATGTGCCCTGACTGGGAATCAAACAGGCGACCCTTTTGTTCTCAGGCCAGCATTCAATTCACTGAGCCACACCAGCTGGGGCAAATTGCTTATTTTCCATTAACTTAACATTAAATGAGAAAAGCAAATGGCAGCAGACTACATGATAGCCTCTGTAAAAAGGAGGAAGAACACATATACTTACTGCTATCTGATAAAATAACTGGTAACGCACTTAAAAAAAAAGCTAGTGAGTCATCTTTATGGGGAAGCAGGGTGACAGGGTGGGAGTCTTCTGTTTGCTCTTTTATATATTTTGAATTTTGAACTATGTGAATCTGTATCTTTTCGTATGTGTATATGTTTAGTAACTTTTACATTATAAAACTTTAAAAATTCTTTTCAAAAAGATGAATGAGGGGGTTCTCTTATTTGAGAGTTTTTTTCTAGAGCCACTTACTTTAACCTGAAATTATTAAATTTTTGAAAAAAATGCATTTTAGTGCACTTAGTGCAATAAATATTTGCCAGTCAAATGAAATTAATGTAAATAAATTAATATTACACCATCAATTTTTAAATTTTGATTCATTTATATTACTTATACATTAAGTAAATCATATAATTGTGGATAAAATTATAGATCCAGTTTTAATTTGTTTCTGGAATATTTTGGTGTTAGAGATAAGGGAGGGAATAATCAGAATTTTCCAAAATCAAAGTGTTTATTTGCATCAGTTCTTGTAAAATGATCTTAATTATTGGTAGTAGTTATCTTCTCCCATGTTATCCCTCAATTATATGCCAGATAAGAACTTAGGCCATCTTTGTTATTCCCTTGGTACTGCTAATTCATCATATTTCCCCACAAACAACTATTGAAGTTTCTCCTTATAAACAACTTACCTTCATCTACTGTGGTCATGTCTTGCTCTAGTTTCAATTTCTGTTGGTTAATTTTCAGCATGGATTCTTCGATTGTCCCTTGGCTTATTAATTTTATAACCAGTACTTCTCTAAATAAAAAGATATGTCCACTGGTTATTAAATATAAAATTATTTGGATATATGTGAACCATATAAATCATCTTAAGAGTGCTATAAAAATCTTTGGAAAACTGTGTAACAAAAATATCCATAAATTTAAATTCCTTTATTCAAAGCACTTGCTTGAGATTGACATTTTCTGAGCATGTCACTTTTAAACATCCTTTCCGATTGATTTGAGAGAAGCGAGAAAGATGTCTGCACTTTAAACACACTGGGTTTACAACAAAGAGTCCTGGGTTCGGATAAGTATGCCATTTTAAAAAGAAACACGCATTGATGATCAGGTTCCTGGAAATAATTCAGTACAAAAAGGAAGGGAGTACAGTAAAGTAGAAATACTACATTGGATGCTGTAGTCCCACAACAGGTACTGATATATATCTGGTTCATAAATGAATACATCCATGTCTTTTGGAAATATGATAAAATACTTCACAAAGAAAACATTGCATGCTGTTTACATGTAGAGTTGAACTGTGGATACCTTTCACCTCTACATGGTCCTGTGACCAATGTCAAAATTATCTTTCACCTAAAATATCTACAACTCGACCTATTTTCTGAAAAGCAATAATGTAACAAAATTATGTATATTACCAAGTCTATTGGCTCTTTAATGGTTTTTTTAAATTATTAATGTTTCATAGTCAATGGATCACTCATAATACTATCTTTTCACTAGCTGCAGAACTATGTGGGTTGGGGTGGGAGATTATTTTGTTTTAATTACTAGAAATTGAATAGCTTACACAGTGAAGTTCATACTCAACACTGCTGGTATGAAATACATCAGTAGATATGCTTTGATAAAAACATAAAAGCTAAAGCAGGACACCTAACAGATAATATTCTAACATTCTATACACATTAAACTTGCATTTGATTAAAAATAAATTTCAACTGGAAACACTTACTTGGTCTGGCCTACTCTATGGCATCTATCTTCTGCTTGTTTATCATTATAAGGGTTACAGTCAATATCGTGAAGGATAACAACATTTGCTGAAGTCAGGTTTATTCCTAAGCCACCAGCTTTTGTTGACAGCAGAAACACAAAGATATCCATATCGGTATTAAACTCATCAATTAAATGAATCCTGTAGATAAATATATTAGGTTAAATTTCATTAAAAGCTATATAATTAAAGCTGAGAACAATTACATCATATGAAAAATGAACTTGAAGATGTAAATACATGATCTTAGTATAATAGCTATTTTATCTGCAGCTATTTTATTGAAAGACCTTCCCAATTCACCATCATTTTTTCTATACCACTTACCTCTATTAATTCTTAATTCAACTATTCAGACTTAATTAATTCCCGAAGGACTATTTTGTTCTCTGTTTAATGGCTTTTTGGCTTATCAAAATTCTGGATATGGCTTTTCAACCTTTAACCTTCTCAGAAGTCTGGCATCTGCTACTGTTAGACAACATAATTATGAACTAAATCTCAAGATCAAGTTCTATTGGTATAATCCCTGTTTGTATGACTTCCAACCTCACTGTAACGCAGGACGAAAAATTCAATCTGGCTGATAAAAATAAACCAAAAGATATAATGCAGTTTAAACACACTAGAAAAAGCACTCCTTTTTTAAGACAACTTTTTTAACCTTTGGAAATTAAAAAATTACCAAACTTACTCAATTACCCTTAAAATAGGAAAGACCAAAATTTTAAAACACTTTTGGTTTAAAGATAAGGTTCTTTATACTTTGAGTGATTTTTAAAGAGAAAAATACTGATAATACAAAATTATAAAACTGTTTCAAAATATACTGGTATGCAATTCAGACCAAAAAATTTAAAAGAAAACATTCCTCATCTTAAGGTAGTAATTTGAAGTAACCACACGAGACTCAAAACAATACAATTCTATCTAAAATCCTCTGGACATTTAACATTCCAACATTTACTCTCACTTGAGGAAAAGGTAGATAGATTTTTTGAAACTAAAATATACCAACCTTTCAGAAATCTGAGTCTTTCCATCTAATCTGAGGTATCTATGCTGATGATGTTTTAAGAGAACCTCTAAAATATCCAGCATCATGGTAAATTGGCTAAATAATACAACTCTATCACCCTGTGAAAATACATATATGTATTAGATATACGGGAAGAAAAATTATGATGTAAGTATCCAATGATTAACTGCTTCTTTAACAAAAATCAAGTACTTACAACTAACGTAAAATTCTTATTTTAGATTGTACATAAATTCTAAACTTAAGAATTAAAATTCAATATGGGAATAGATATAAAATATTATTTGGATTGTGATCTTACAAATTTAAGCAACTTCACACATAAACTGTAATATTACTTAAATAGCAATTTAACATAATTATCTTCAAAATACTAATTTTGAAGCAATCATATAGATTGTCATTTACAAAATGACAAGACTATTTTTTAAAACCATCAACATAGATGTATTCTACTAACTTTTATTTTTCTTTTGGAGATTCAATAGAGGGAAATATATACCCATATACAGTGGAACTCCTTTATCTGAGGAGAACACATTCCAATATCCCAGCAGATGCCTGAAACCACAGATAGTACCAAACGCCGTACAGACTGTTTTCTGTACATATACATACTTTCTCACTTACAGGAAGTACTTGACAGCCATCCTTGGCATATCCAAATTACCAGCATCACTACTCTTGCACTTTGGGGCTACTGATAAATAAAATAGGGGTAACTTGAACACAAGCACTGTGATACAATCCATCTGATAACCGACAATTGATCTAATAACTGAGAGGGCTACTAAGTGATGGATGGGCAAGAACACAAAGTAAATACAGATGCTGGACAAAGGCGTGATCCATATCCAGGGCAGAACACAAGATTTCATTGCACAACCCAGAACAGTGTGCAATTTAAAACTTATGGACTGTTTATTTCTGGAATTCTCCATTTACTGTTATATATTTTGGATCATGTTTGGCTGTTGGTGATTAAGACCATGGAAAGCAAAAGGGGAGATGAGGGGATGACTACTGTACATCCCGCGAATGCTCAAAACACCAGTTTCTTGCAATATAGTGCAGACAAAAGCTAAAACCTCAATTTGAAAGTCAAATCATGGCAGAACTACTTTAAAGAAGTTTAACTGGGAAAGTACAAAATGAAGAGCCTTTTTCTTTAATACCTTCTCTTTCAGTTCAGACAAAATGCGTCCCAAAGCTCGGAATTTTCCAGAATCTAAAATCAAGTCCATGTCTAACTGGAAGTTATTAATGTGTCGATACTGTTTACAAAGTACATGTAATTCAAAGTCTGTCATAACTTCCATGTCTTCAAAGATCAGGTCAGGGTTAGCTTCACAATGTGTAGGTTCCTCAAAGCAAAGCAAAACAAAACAATATATATACTTCAAAATTAAGATCATTTATATGATCAAAATAATCTAATAAAAATTATTCACATCTGATAAAATGTGTAATTCATAGAACATTTTAGGGGGAAGAAAATTAATATTCATTTTTATAGACAATAAAAGGGTTAAAGTCCTTACGATTTTAGAATTAACATAGTGAAATATTTAGAGATAAATAAGGTCTTGAATTTACTTCAAAATAATTTTGGGGAGGGGTCTAGATGAAACACGAGCAGTGATACCCTTGGACATTGTTGGTGGGACTGCATATTGGTGCAGCCACTGGATGAAAAACAACAGAGACAGACCAAAACACTCAAAATAGATCTACCATATGACTGAGTAATTCCACTCTGCTGGCATTTATCCAAAGAAAACAAAACACTAACTTGAAAAGATATATGCACTCCTATGTTCACTGCAGCATTATGTATAACAGCTAAAATAAGGAAGCAACTTCAGTGTCCATCCATAGAAGAATGGATAAAGTAGACGTGCTATATACAGGAGTGGGCAAAAGTAGGTTTACAATTATAGTACAAATAAATAGTAAGAGAATAAACAGTTTCGCATACTTACAACCATAAACCTACCTTTGCCCATGCCTGTATGTACAATGGAATATTACACAGCAATAAAAAATGAAATCTTGCCCTTTGCAACATCAATGGACCTAGAGGGTTTTATGCTAAGTGAAACAAATCAGACAAAGACAAATGCCGTATGTGGAATGTAAAGAAAACAAATGAAAAAACAAACTCATAAAAACAGACTAAAGGGATGGTTGCATAAGGGGAGGGAGAATGGGTAAAACAGATGAAGGCGAATATGGTCAATAATGATGTGATAAATTTGCACTGACAGATGATTACCAGAATCAGTAACCACACTGTGAGGTATAAAAATGGTGAATGACTATACTGTACACCGGAAATTAATACAACTAATATAATATTGTATACCAACTCTATGTAAATAAATAAAAAGAAACAAAGAATAGTGTTATTCCAGATAAAAACTGTAGAAATTGGGTGAAGGTTATATGGGCAGAGGGTTTCACTATAAAATTCTCTTTTTTAACATGTTTGAAATTTTCCATAATAAGTTTAAGATAATACAAAAATAAATTAAAAAGCAAATGGTTGCTTTCAACAAGGACAGGTGCTGGAGAAGAATGAGGCAAAAATAAAGAGTAATGGCTAAAATTACAGACAAAATCAGGAAGAAATAAAATGGAAAAAAAAAAGTTGGAGAAAAATGACTCACTAACCTGAGTAAAATCTGAGTAATCTTTTGATACAAATAAAGTAGAGAAGTACATTATGAAGTCTAGATCAAGAGTTGGTGAACTTTACCTTAAAGGGCCAGATATTAAATATTTTAGACTCTGTAGGCTAAATGATGTGTTTGGTAAATACTCAACTTTCCCCTTGTACTGAGAAAGCGATCACAGACAAAACTGAAATATGACTGTGTTAGAATAAAACTTTATTTATAAAAGAAGACGCTGCCATATTTGCCCTAAGGCAATAGCTGGCTAACTCCTGAGGTAGAATGTCTGTCTTGGCTCTTATGTCCCCCAAATTATCTTGAACTTTGTCTTAAAACATATTTGTTTTTCTTAAATGGGTTTGAAGGGTTCATGTGCTCATTAGGTTCGATGATCTGATTGTTAGCCTAACACTTTAACCTCATGTTTAACAAAATTAATAGAAGTTTAGTGTTAGCATAAGATGAAATCTTTACCTTTAGCATAAGCTGGGACATTTCCTTGAGTTTTTCAGCTGTGTAATACTGGCGATGTAATAAAGGATGATTGGCCATTTTTCTCAATTGCATCATGACATTGCACATTTCTGTGTTTTTTTCTGTGATCCAAAGAGACACATTAAAAAAAAAAATACAAAAAACAAGCTGATAGCTATTTTTAAAATATATCTCAATGCAAACAAAAAATTTTAAAATTATTTCAACTAATTTTTTTTTAATGGGTAAAGCCTACGATAATATGGCTAAACAAAATGCTGCCCCGGTACAGGATTATTTTTCATGTAAAATTGTGAAAATCTGATTATACCCAAGTTATTGATAGATTTTTTCAATCTGTTGAAAAGACCCAAATAGAGTTGCTCCTGCTTCTCTGACATTGCACACAACTCAATTTGATCTTTCTTAGGAGGCAGCTGCTTGAGAACCTGAGAAAGGAAAACAGTTTGAATAAATCAATCAAAAAAAGAAATAAAGAGATTAAAAAACCAATTTAAATAAAAATATGCAGACAAGAGTTACCTCATCTTTTACTCGTCTGAGAATAAATGGTTTTATAATTTGTTTTGCGTGTGCTATTCTCTCCTTTTCATATATGCTTTGCTCATCTGCTGATTTCTAAGTAAAATAAGAACACATCCTTTTAGAAATTATTTGCTTAAGTGATCATAATGACAGCATTATAAAACATGAAAATTTGAGTTGCTTTCCACAGAAACTCTACCCTAGATGAAACTTCACATTTGAATCCCGGCCTATAATCTACTTTTTAAAGCTCCGTGTGTGTTTTGAGGTTTTATGACATGTAATTGGGTATTCTGCTGAGGTAATAAAATTGAACTATACTAGTAGTAGGTTAGTTTTCAGAAGGCATTACTGATTATTTAGAGAGCTTCATGAAAAAGTGTGTGTGTGTGTGTGTGAAAGAGAGAAGGTGAGGGGAGCAGAGGGGAACAGTGTGGGAAAGATGAGTAAAAAACTTGTATTTATCTGTGGTAAATGCCCGCAAAAGAAAGCTAGTACAGATGACATGAATCATATGGTCTAAAAAATGGGGACAGTTGTTAGTCAAAACCTATTAATTTTGGAGAATTAAAGAAGTGGAATTTTATTCTAAAATGTATAGGAATCCTCCATATTCTATGTACTGCTAGGCCATCAAGTGAGAAAAACACATTAGTGAGAGTTAAAATGGCAGCTGATTGCGGTAGGAGAATATCACAGAAAATTCTTGCAAAATATGGGTGAACAGGAAAGTCAAGAATCTATATATACACTGGTGTACTGAAGAATTTAGGAGTTCCCGAAGACTAGAATGTATTTTTCCTAAGCCAGCAACAGAAAATTAACAAAATTTTCATCTAAAAGGATTTTTTATTATAGCTTTTAGAAACTGTTACTTTTATATTTATAAACTTTTATTTCAAAACATATGTCCCAGTATAGGAATCTGCCCAGTTCTACAGTTTACCTATGTAAAATGCTAATTTTCTTGACTGATCTTAATAAAGAAAAAGCAATGATCAAACTATCCCCAAATATACCTGAGCTCTCCACTAATTTAAAATTGTCACTCTTGAAAAATTTAAGATGTTAAAAACCAATATTTTTAGACACTGATTACATAAATTACCAATTCATTTCCCACTGTATTTTGGCTGACTTTCCAACTATCCAAGGATAGGAATATCGACTACTTAAATTTCATAGTGCTTATGCACCATGAAAACAATGCAAAAGACAAAATATAACATGACCCTGGTAAAATACTAAGTAACACTTGAGAAAGTATAAATTTATGCTTACTGTCTTAGAGGAAAACATTCTTCGTATTTCACTTGTGCTACTACTAAACATGTGTGGCATAACAAAATTCAACAGTGACATGAGTTCTAACAGATTATTCTGCACAGGTGTGCCTGTGAGCAGCAAACGGTTATTTGCCTGTGAATGAAGGTAAAATTAAGATTAGTATTTTTTTTAGAGCCACATCCTTCTTTATCCACCCTCCTCAGTGGGGGAGAAAAATATTGAAACCATTATTAATAATGTAGCATTCTGTAATGAAAGATTAGTAATTTGGAAAAATTATCATCAGGGTACTTTAAGACAGAATGTGTAAAACTAATGGCTGTAATTTTGTAAGTAGGTAACTTGCATCCCCAGGGCACTTTTATGAGGTGATAAAGGATATTACATTTAATATTCAGAGTTTATCATGATTAACTGAGGCTCATGAGCTATGAATGCTTTTTACAATTTTAAAGGGCTGTAAAAGAAACTGCAAGAACAAGTGACAGAGGCTAAGTGGTCCACAAAGCATTAAATATTTCTTATTGGCCATTTACAGAAAAAGTGTGCTGACCTGTGATATAAGATACTGTATATTAAAATACATAATATGAAGTGTTATCACCATTGGAGAAATCTACAAAATATTCTTACATTAATAGTCATAAGGTGCTGGTAGCGAATGGAGCCCATATTCTTCAGCATATGTCCCTCATCAAAAATTGCGTAATTAAGTTTTAGTCGTCGAAAGAGACTACGGTCATCAGAACTGCTGATTGCACAATTATACCTGTCATCAAAAGAAAAAAAGGAATCTCTAGGGTTATACCTTTATGAGTTTGGACCCTAGTAAGATTTAATGCTTTGTAAACTTAACTTATTTTTACACTTGTAATAGACAGTATCTAAAAGACAGCACTAGTTGGTGCTCAAATACTAATGTACTTTATCCAGTAACTACTGATGTACATGCAATCAAGTTAAGAAAGCTGCCATATGTAGCTAAAAGAAAATTTAAATGTTACACTTTAACCAAACTTCTACTCACTAAGAAAAAGCCAATTTTCATAATTTATATGTAATCTGCACTTATGTACTTCACTTCATGAGGTATTATATTTTAAGCGGCACCAGAAAAAGGACATTAACCTAATGCATTTCTATTAAGAACATAATACTACTGTATTAAATTAGTAGATCCAAGACGTAACAGTTAATAGCATCTACCAGTACAAGACTACATAAAAAAATTGAGTCCATTTTATCAAGGAAAAGAAGAATTTTGAAAGAATTGTTCTAATCAGGGCCTCCTACAGAAGTCACTGGAAACAAATCACCAAAACCTATAGCTGGCTTCCGATCAAGATGGCAGTGTAGGCAGACATGGCTCACCTCTCTGCACAACCACAGCAAAATTACAACTAAAATAATAGACCCATCACTGAGAACCATCAGAAATCTAGTTAAATTGAAGTCTGAAAACTACGGACTTAAAAAAACATGTCCACTGAGACTGGCAGCAGAGGTGCAGATGCAGAATGGGCTGGTCTCTCACATCCATGTGTGGTGGATAGAAATTAGGGAGGAATATTTCAGGAGCGAGAAGTCCCAGCCCCACATCAGGACTCCTAGGCCAGGGTTCCAGTGCCAGGAAGATAAGTCCCCACAATTTTAACTGCAAAAACCAGTAAGGATTGAGTCAGCCAGTGGAGAAATCGCTGGAGCCCCAGAAGTTCCTCCTAAAGAACCCACACATGGACTCTCCTACTCAGATTCACTCCCTCTAAGCTCCAGTACCAGGGTGGAAGCTTGAAAGGCACCAGTGGCATACAGGGAGAGGATGCAGTGTCTGGCATCTGGGCAAGGAGAGGCCATTGTCCCTTTTCTGAGCTCTCCTCCCACACAGCCTCAGAGCTGGCAGGCCTGTGCCATATTTGAGACTCTATCAATCTGGATAACACTAACCGGCCTTGGAGATCCCCAGAGACTCCACCCCACCCAAGCTGATTTTTGGTATGAATAACCAGTCCTGGCTCATGCTTCACAGCTTTCTAAATCCTACCAAACAGCTAACAGCTGGCCTCAGTGAGCTCCAGACCCAGGACTAGCAGTTGCCAGCCTAGATTTACAGCTTGGCTTCACCTGGAAATCTTTAAGCCCAGCACAACTGGCAGCCTTCTCAGACTGCTTTATAGCTCAGGAAGGGCAGACCCCAGGCAAAACACAGATGGGGGCTGACCTTGGCCTGCAGCAGCCAAGAAACCCCAGGCCCAGTGCACCCAGGGAGCAGCTACAGACCCACATTGGAGCACCGCCACCCTGCCCCTGCATAGTTGATTCTCCACAGAGGGCAGAGGTTGGTGATCAGTGGTTACAGCCAATCCTTGCAGCTGACTGGCCTGGGTAAATCCCTCCCATTGACCTGCCAACAGCAACCAAGGCTCAACTACAAGAGGGTGTACTCAGCCCACATGAAGGGGACACTTCAAGTACCCAGCATGGCTGATATGGGAGGCTGTGCCACTGGACCCTACAGGACACCTACCACATTAGCCCACCCTACTAAGACACAGGGTCAAAGCAGCTCTACCTAATACATAGAAAAAACAAAGGGAGGCTGCCAAAACAAGGAGACAAACATGGCCCAAATGAAAGAACAGATCAAAACTCCAGAAAACAAAATAGAGATAAGCAATGTATCAGATGCAGAGTTCAAAACACTGGTTATAAGGATGGTCAAGGAACTTAGTGAGGCTCCCACCAGCGTAAAAAAGATCCCGTCAGAAATGAAGGATTCCCTAATTGAAATATCAGTAAATCAATAACCTGGAACAAAATGAAGCAAAAAACAACCAATTAGAACAACAGGAACCAAGAAGAATCCCCAAAAATGAGAATAGTAGAAGCAGCCGCTGGGACAACTTCAAGAGGTCCAACACTCATGTCATAGGGGTGCCAGAAAGAGAAGAGAAAGAGCAAGAAATTGGAAGTCTATTTGAAAAAAACAATGAAAGAAAACTTCTCTAATTTGGTGAAGGAAATAAAACATGCAAGCACAGAATTTCAATCAAGTCGGACTCAAACAGGACAACACTAAGACACATCATAATTAAACTGCCAAAGGTTAAAGATAAGATAAAGATAAGATACAAAGGTTAAAGATAAGATAAAGATAAGATACAAGCACCAAGAGAAAGGAGACAGTTACCTACGAAGGAGTTCCCATAAGACTGTCAGCTGATTTCTCAAAAGAAATTTTCAGGCAAGAAGGGATTGGCAAGAACTTAAAGTGATGAAAAGCAGGGACCTACAACCTAGATTACTCTATCCAGCAAAGCTATCATTTTGAATGGAAGGGCAGATATAAAATGGTTTGATCATCACCAAACCATTACTACATGAAATGCTAAAGGGACTTATTTAAGAAAAAGATGATCAAAACTATGAACATTAAAATGACAACAAATTTACAAATATCAGCAACTGAATCTAAAAAGCAAAAACAAAAACTAAGCAAACAACCAGAACCGAAACAGAATCATAGGTATGGGGATCATTTTGAGGGTTATCTGCTGGGAGGGAAAAGGGAGACAATGGGGGAAGTGGTGTATGGATCAAGAAACTTAATTGGTAGGAACAAAATAGACAGGGGGGTGTTAAGAATAGTTTAAGAAAGGGAGAAGCCAAAGGACTTACACCTAAGACTCATGGACATGAACAAAGTGGGTAGGGGTAATTGCTGGAGGGAAGGAAGGTAATGCGTGGAGGGGGGCAAAGAGGAAAAAAAATTGGGACAACTGTAACACCATAATCAATAAAATATACTTAAAAAACCCTACAGTTAATATGCCTGAAATAACCTATATAATAAATGAGAGCATTAAGTTCTTTGCTAGATATTTATGCCAAGTAGCTATTAAGTGATAATTAACTTATTTGGTTATATTTCCCATCCTTATTTCTATTCTAGCTGAAAATTTTCACTGAGATTTCATTGTATTATTATTAATACTTATTTACAAGCTAGAAATATTATAAATCATATTGGTAAATGTTACTTTATTATTATATTCAAAAGAAATGCTTGCTTTATATTTTTAAAATTTATTTAAGTATAGTTGGGAAATAATATTGTATTAGTTTCAGGTGGACAATATAGTGATTTGAGACTTTTACACCTTACAATATGATCGTCTACTAATTCTGATAATCATTTGTCACCATATAAACTTATTACACGATTGACTCTATTTCTCTTCACCTTTTTTACCCATCTGCTCGTACCTCTCCCCTCTGGCAACCATCCCTTTGGTCTCTCTTTCTATGAGTCTGTTTTCTTTTTATTATTTTATGTTACTTATTATTTTATTATATTTTATTTTCTTAATTTATTTTATTTTTTTAGATTCCACACATAAGTGAAACCATACAGTATTTCTTTTTCTGACTTATTTCACTTAGCATTATATCTTCTAAGTCCATCCTTATTACTGCAAATGGCAAGATTTCATTTTTCTTTTTAACTACTGTGCAATATTCCATTTTACAAACAGACCGAATGTTTATCCATTCATCTATTCATGGACACCTAGGTTACTTCCATTTCTAGGCTATTGTTAATAATGATGCAATAAACATAAGAGTGCATGTATCTTTTCAAATTGGTGTTTTTGTTTTCTTTGGATAATACCCAGAAATAGTATTGCTGGATTACAAAGATCTATTTTAGTTTTTGGAGGAATCTCTATACAGTTTTCCACAGTGGCTGCACCAATTTCCATCCCACGAACAGTGCGGGCTCAAAGCTGTCAATCCCTTTCTCCAAATCCTTGCCAGAATAGGAGATTGTTGATGTTCTGAAAACAGCCATTCTGACTGGTATGAGGTGGTATCTCATGGTGATTTTAATTTACATTTTCCTGATGATTAGTAATGCTGAGAATCTTTTCATGTCTGTTAGCCATCTGTATGTCTTCTCTGGAGAAATGTCTCTTCATGTCCTTTGTTTATTTTTCATTATTGAGTTGTATGAGTTGAAATACTACTTTAACTAAAAGAGTATTATGATAAAACTATACTTTCAATCAAGTGGACCAAACCTTTTTATAACCACCGTCAGTCCTGATGTACGAGCAAAATACTGCTATCTTGGTGTTACATATCAAACTGAAAAATGCTTGAATCTTCATAAATCATCCGATTATTTTAGCTGCATAGTGTTTAATATAAACTTTCCTTCACATTACTATTTTTTTAAGTTTGGGAGTGGCACAAAATTTCTTTCCAAAAATATTTTTCTCAATACTTACGTGGTCACTATTACATTGTACTCTTCATATTTACTATGAATGTTATATCTTATCTGTTTACGTTCTTCTTGAGAACCTAGAATTTAAAACAATATACACATACTGAGTGTACTTACTGCACTTTACTGTATGTTAAAGTTTTAAAGAAATTTTAAAGTTAAAAGCAAAATGACATATTCTTACCATAGTAACAGAGCACCTTTAGAGTAGGGCACCATAAATTAACTTCCCTTAACCAGTTATCTATGAGACAAAAGAGACATTACTTGCATCTGCTGCAACAGGACATGTGTGTGCACTAAAATGAACACCACAGATTGACAAGTTTTGCCCAGAAATTATTCTTTTATAAAATAATATAAGGTGAAAAAAAATAATACAAGGTGATTTTTAAAAAATCACAGAGCCTTCCCAATTTTACTCCTGATGATTACAATTACACTTTGAGGTTTTTAGATGGCATCAAATAAAGGGCAGAGAACCAAACACTGTATTTACAGGTGATTACTTATTTCCAATTTAAAGATCTCTTTTGGTCTTTATTTTTGGTACATTCATAAATACATTCTCTTAATCTATTCTACATCCAGTCACTAGAGCAAGAATGTAACAGTAATTTGAGTGTGGAAGAACTTAATACTTTCTGACTCAATAAATGTTTAATTAGAAATTTAAATGCACTTAGTTTCAGTTACTCATTAAAAATGTTTAAGTATTACAAAAACAAAATATATTTAATCAAATGATCCTTGATCTATAATAACTGACCTATATTTTGGTTATTTTCTTTAAAAGTCTGTATGACAATTAAACACACATACATACATGAAGGAGAAAAAACTGGTAAGGAGACCACAGAAGTTAATATTCACCTCCACAAACTAAGAAATCACAAACACACACATGGCTTTGTTCTCCCCACATAAAACAGTGTACAGTCAAGTGTGGTTTTCCACAGCACAACAAACCTATTGTTGACGCTGGAACGACGATCAAATGAGGACCCTTATTACCCTCCTGATAGAGGTATGCCAGGAAGGCGATGGCTTGAATAGTTTTTCCTAAGCCCTGAAATTAAAAGTTCAAAAGACAATCTATGAAATGTAAAAATAAAAAAAATCCATACACATATTAGAAAATATCTATTTCTGGTTTAATCTGACTCTGGTTCTCAGTTCTCAATGATGGATACAAGAAACAATCTCCATACGTAATTACAGCTTAGTTTAATGAGCAAGATGATATATCTTAACTGCTAGTTAATATGTGCCATACATGAACATGGAAGACCTTTGCATTGCATATATGGGATATAATTCTGCTAACTATCTGTATAAAGCATTATTTAACATATACTGGGTGGAATGAGGACAATGTTCCAATGACTAACTGCAGTTATACATACGCCTATTCTATTATGCAACAATTCCACGCCTAAGAATATATTCGGAAGACATGAGAGCATATTTCCACAAAAAGACTTTAGTAAGAATGTTCACACTGGTTCTACTGTAATAGCCAAACACTGGAAGTAACCCACATGTCCGTCAACATAAGAATGGATAAACAAGTTGTAGCATATTTATACTATGGACTACTATATGCCCCCCAAAAATGCTGATACATGTAAAAACTTGGATGAATCTCAGTAACTTTGTGGTGCACCAAAAGAACCAGAAATAAACAGTATAAACTGCATAATTCTAGTTACATAAAGTTCAAAATCAGAAAAAATTAATATGGTGATAGGCACCCAAATGGTGGTGGTGATCAGGGAACTTTCTTGGGTGAGAAAAATGTTGATCTGGGAGGTGATCACATGGGGAAACGTATACATAAAAATTCACTAAGCTGAACATTTGTGATTTTATTGCAAGTAAGCTATACATCAATAAAGTATTTTTTTGAAGATAAAAATAAAGTTTTTTTTTGAAGGGTATTGAAAAGGTTTAGCTCCTTAGAGGAGATAAACATTATCATTTGTTAAGAATTGAATCCCCGACCCCAAATTCATGTGTTGAAACCCAACCACCAGTGTAACTAGCTGTATTGTGAGACAGACTTTAAGGTAGTTATTATGGTTAAATAACATCACAAAGGTAGGGACCCAGTCCCCATTTTAAACGAATAGAGAAGACAAGGATGTATGCACACAGATAAAAGGCCATGTGAGGACACACCAAAAAGTTGGCTACCTACAAGCCAAGCAGAGTGGCCTTAGGAGAAACCAAATGTGCCAACACCTTATCTTATGACTTTCAGTATCCAGGACTATGAGAAATAAATGTCTGCTCCTGAAGACACCCAGTCTTCGATTTTGTCATGGGAGCCCCAACAGACTAAGATACTAACTTATTATAAACATTGTCCTTCACAGGTTACAAAAATAGGTTCACATAATATACCTCATTTGGTACCAAATATAATCTTATGACATAAAAATTACATTTATTAATATTGGCTCCAAAAGACTAGGTTATTTGGTAAGGAGCAGATAGCCCATGAAAGGTGAAGTTGGGACCTAAAACCCAGATTCAATTTGCAAGTCCAGGGTTTATACAACTGTAATGTTCTATATTCTGTATCTAATTGCTATACCTATTTCAAAATCCTACAGATATTATTCACTTTTCTATCAGATAAATAGCATCTTTATGATGTAAGTGTGGAAAGAATCAAAGCATTCAAGAGTACCAGAAGTTAATTAGAGAACAAAGATCACTGTCTGTTAATTTTTATTTTGGAAATCTAACACACAATGTAATACATATGTATTCAATAATGATTCCACCAAATATGATTCTTTCTTTATCCACCAAATAGGATTCTTCTTTAAAACAATTATTTATTTATTTATTTTTAGAGAGAGGGAGAGAAATACAGATGGTTGCCCCTCACACACCAACTAGAAACCTGGCCTGCAACCCAGGCATGTCCTGACCAGGAATTGAACTGGTGACCTTTTGGTCTGTGGGCCAGTGCCCAATCCAATGAGCCATACCAGCCAGGGCAAACATGACTCATTTTAAATAAGCACTTTTTAAAAAGATTAGCTAGAAAGACAAGGTTAAATATCAAGTTTCTACATGACAGACCTGGACTATTTGCTGTAATAAACTTCCCCAGTCTAGTTCAAGCAAAAGCAATCTGGGAAAGAATATAATCTCTGAGACATCCAGTAAAAGTAAAATAGCTGAAATGTTGTTGATGAAGTTGTTGGTAAATATATAAATTTATCTATTAACAAGGACATGTATCTATGATCAACTTTAAGGCAGCTATGAAAAGCACATACAGTAAAATTTCATTTAGTATTTTACATATATATATAAAATTATAAAACATACTTTATTAATTTGATACTGAGATAGACAATGAACCCACATTCACTAGGGGTTAGGGTAGTGAGCAGTCTCAAGCTAAGACAAGCAATAGGAAACCAGAAGAGCAAGAGGGACACAGACAGTGAGGTGAGGAAAGTAAACTGCAGAGTCAATGGAAAATTTCACTCTTTAAATGACAGCAAGGATGCCGTTTAATGACAAATCCGAGAAGTAGAGTTGTTGCTTACCATTTCATCTGCTAATATGCCATTGAGTCCATGTTTATGTACCAATGCCAACCAATTCAAACCAACCTTCTGATAGGGCTTGAGTGATAAACTGATAAAGAAAGATTTACCAAATGTTATAGATTTATACTTCTATTAGTTCTCTCACATGAGACTTAGGTTTACAATGCACACAAAAACTGGACTAGGTCTATTTTAAGAAATATTTATACTTACTTAAGAAAATGAGCCCAAAATAGAATATATTTTTTTATCTTGTCAAATTTTATTCTACATTTGTTGACTTATTTCATCTGGCAATCGGAATTTAAAAAATATTCCCACATTCAGCTATAATGTATTATTCCAAAATAACTAAATAACTGCAATATTAACTATATTTCTAAGCTAATATTTATGCTAGAAAAATATACTGTAGTAATTTGAATTTTAGCACATTATAAAAGTATGAGGACAAAAACATAAGCATAATCTGCTACTCTTGACAGACTGATTTAATAAACACTTTCTGAATGAATGCCAAGCACCTCTCATGTCACTGGTACATGCATTTATGTATTTATGTTTGAATTATGTATAAATGTAAATTTGAGAGATATCAACGAACATCACAGAGGAGAAAGAAGCAGGCAACTGACAAAAATCATTTTTGATTTGAAACAAGTAAACAAATTAATCCCAGAGAATAACCCGTTTGGAATATAATATGGGAGTGTTATAATAGATGAAAGAAATAGTTTTTTCTAAATGTGTAAGTGGTTAAAAACTAGTAACAGATATGTACTGAACATCTGTTATATACAGATACAGATTCGTCAATTTTAAACATCATCTCATTTTATCTTTAACATCCTATAAAAATAGCTAATATCATCATTTAGATAGATGATAAACCTGAGGTTGCACTGCTACAAAGTGTATGGCTAAGCTTTTAACTAGGAAATCTATCTCACTTGGGAGTTGATTCTCTTCCTCTCACTAGGATGGCATATACCTGGAAAACCTAGGACAAGGCCGTGCCTCCCAATCTCCAGCTTTTTATCCTGTCCCCTTAGTTTCCTCTTACACCATCCTACCTGCCAACAGGGAAGGGAAGGGGTCTGGACATAAGTATGGCATAATAAATGGTTAAAGAATAGATTCTGAAATCAAAACACCTTAATTAGAAAAGGGGTAAAGATGAAGGATAGAATGATAGCTTTTTAAATCAGAATCTGTTTTAACAATGAGGTATGCAATACATAAAACATTTCCCATTTGAAAAAATTAAAAGTATACGCAGGGGGAAAATCAGCATTATTGCTCAAGTCTTTACAGTTCATTTTAAAGTTCATTGCTTTCTTGGACAAACTAATTTCTATGCCACTACAAAAATAGTAACAAATACAACACATTATCACAGATATTTTAACTTCCAGATCCAAAATGAATTCTTTCTACTTCAGTAGTGGTGAGGATAAATACTAATACTGGAATGTTTACAATATTTCAGATACTATGCATCATTACTTCATTTAGTCAACCTTATAAAGGAGACACTATTATCATCCTGATTTTACAGATGAGGAGTTCTCTGAACTCAGAGAAGTTAAGTAACTTGCTTAAGGCCATACAGCTACCCAAATCCATCCGTGCAGTGGCAGAGCTGATATTCATTCCAAGATCGATCCAGTACTCAGCCCCCTGCTACTACACAGCAAACATGAAAGATTTCTCTCTCTCTCTCTCTGACCCACCCACTCAATGGTCTAAACTGAGATCCCTATTATTTTTGAGTCCTTTACACTTTCTATGAAAATGATGAAACCTAATGAGGTGGGCATATTACATCCTTTATAAATGCATTCAAGGGCCAACATGCAATCCCACTGTAAATCACAAAGAGCCAAGAAATGTTCCTAAGAAATAAAAGTTATTAAATTTCTTCATTACCAACAGAGGTTAAAAAACAAACCTATTAAAATATTCATTACACATAAAAATTTAAAAAGTGATAAGGGAATTTTGAGAAGAATCTACTACATAGAATTTTTTATTCAAAATTGTTTTATCACAATTGCAACACAGCTCTGTTAGCTGTTTCAATGAGTTCATTAAATAGCTTTGAAATATTTGTTTTAAAAACATAAGTATTTGTACGTGTATATTTGCTCCTCTGCTGAATTTATCTAAATTATAAGCAATGATATCACAACAGTGGTGTCTATCACAGATTCTTTCTCTGGAATGTAAAAGGATCAATGAAAATGTAGTTTAAAAAGTCCTTTGAAACCCAATTCACTTGTGACAAACTTTTAAAGCAGGGCAGCTGTGTTCTTTTCCTAGGGTAGTTCTAATATTTAGATGGTATACAAGCATACCTTTCATTTATGTTGACATTCTACAGTTTTCTATGATTTTCATACCTGCATTATGTAAACTCTTATGTAATTTGCCAGGGTTACCCAAATGATAAAAATTACAGCCCAGACCTTCTGAATTAGTTAAGTGCTCTGTTTTCAATAGGGGGACTATGAGTATCTTTAAGGTCTTCTAACTTCCCACTAAAAAAAACAAGATTTTCTAAGACCATAAAAGTACATGAGGCAGCATGTTATTTTCAAGTTACTTGTTTTATTAGGGAAAATCCATTAAGAGTTACTATGATTTCTTCTGAGTGTAAAAATTAATTGGTTTTAAATCTCCTGTCAGAAAAACCCCTGGAACAGAAAGAGGAGTACATACAATGTATTAAATTTGAGTTTAAATGCTGAGAAATATAGAGCTAGGGAGCCTGGTTTGAAGTAGTTCATATGAAAGAGATAAAGGATGCTAATTGGCCAAAGGTTTATGGTCCATAAGTATGATATGGCTGCTGAAAATACTGCCACAACATTGACTTGTACTAAAATTAGTATCCAAGCTACTCAAATATTTACATCATAGTACTCTGAATTAGTCAAATCACACCTGTAGTACTGATCTGCACTCATGGCATTGTCAAATGGTTTCACAGTGACTGTTTACATATAGGATAGGGAACCACCCCATCAAGTTGAGGGAAAACAAGACCAAAAGAACCTTGACAGATTTAGCCCAGAAAGACAGAACATATGATTAAATATGTTTTATTGTGAACACTGAAAAATCCTTTCAGTTAAAAGATTTAATAAATTTTAGATAAGTTGCTAAAGCTTGAGAGATGGCTACATATCTACGACTAGAATAAAATAGGAGATGTACTAAGGTTTTTTGTTTTCCTTTTCCCTTATTGTATATTGCTTTTAATGTCAGGTAATTTTAGTTTTGACATTTTAAAATAAAGTTATGAATGTAATGATTTTGAGATACATATGAAAAATCTTATATTTTTCCTGCAAAGACCTTATTTTAATGAGGAGTTACTGTACGTCTGTATTTCCTTTATCTCTAAAAGGCATTTTCCTTCTTATATAATTTACATAGATTTGTAATAGGAAAATAAACAGTTAATATAATTTTGCTACAAAGAATTTGTTCTGTTAAGACTGGTTTATTCATCAGCCTAGTCTAAGATTTTCCTTTTGCTAATAAATCCTCTCTCAAGGCAAGGTAACTATTTTAAGTATCTGTATACTAAGAAGTACACAGACATCTTGATGCCTGGCCAGAGTAACAAATACAATTGCTTGTCTAACTCTTACCTTGGCTAAAAACAAAAACCAAGACAACAAATTTCACCCCCTAAAAGTGCATCTATAAATACTCTATAGAAATTATCTACATGGGTATTTAGAAGTTGTACTTTGGACTAGATCCAACTAAAAAAAAAAAGTAAAAAAAACCTCCCCTACTTTTATTATCTATTAAATATTCCATTAAAAATCCTCAATCTAATGGAAAGGATAGTTCATTACCTGATCATACTATTTATAAATAACAGGACTTTGTAAATGTGGATTTAAGAGAGAAAATTTTTTAAAGTAATGCAATAAAGCACTTGATTGTTTAAAATCCAAATTATGATAAAGTAGACTCAACTGGGTAAGTCTTGTAGAGTGAAGAACTCCCCATATCCAATGCTGTAGAACAAGAAGGAGCAGCTCCAACTACACTTTTAGGAGATGAATTTGCTGACATGGCCATAGTTCTTTCTATGCAACAGAGAAAAGAGCTTCTTTGTGGGAACTGCATCACGTTTCCCTACACCATCCCATAGCACCCTAGAAGGGCACAGAAAAGATTGTAGCTTACTATTAAAGGCCAGTAACCACACCTTGACTTTTAATTAACCAATGATCAGCAAATACGCTTTGATCATGAACTTAGAAAACTACTAGAAGTAAATAATCACTAACTAAGGTAATTATTTTAATGAGATCCTAGTGTTAATTTTATTGAATACCTATCAGAAATATATCCTGAACAGATGTAATTCATTTTTAAAGTTTCACAACACTGCATAGTATAGACATACCATAATTCATTCTAAAATATTCTGATTTTTGGGACTTTGATTGTTTCCTTGTTTTTCCCACTGTAATTATTACCACAGTAAGCAATTTTATACATTTTTTAAAAAGGAAGTATTCTGAACAGTTCTGAGACCCCAAACCACTTAAAATAAAATAAGCTTTTAAAAGAAGTTCAAAACAATCTCTCACATTCCGATACCCCAACACCATGCAAAATGGGAGTGTCCACAATTACAGAATGCTATTTTAATATGTACTGACTATCTAATCAATGTTTTGGTGAAAATAATTTAGTGCCTATTTTTTGCAAGAATTATGACAAGATATTTACTAAAAGTAACAGCTTTGTAGAATATACCTTTTAAAAATGCTTTTTATAATATCTTCTTACATTATCTATTTAATGAAAGTGCCTTCTTCATTTTTGGTATGTTTCTATCCTAAAAAATATTTACGAATCTGAGCTTTTGAAAGCATTTAAAATATTTAATCATAAATACAGGATATTTTAACCATTTCATTTTATTTACCATTAAAAAGAAATTGAGCTAATATAGAAGTTTTTACATGGATGCTATTAAGCAACTAATTTTTTGAAGTACCAAGTTTTGGAAAGGGGTATCTAAAACCACCTTTTCAGTTTTTGTGACTATTTATGAAATCATCTGTCCTCAGTTAAGGAAAACATAGGTTATACAAAAGACCGCAATATTTCCTCCACCTAATTTGTAATGGTATGATGGAGTAAAATATCCTGATTGGAGGGAGGCAGGAAATCAATGAAAACCAATCCATATACCACTTATAGAAGACATTGGGTTTCTCTTTTGACATTAGTTTTCATTTTAGTTCCACACTTAAGTTCCCTAGGCATATTACAGAAATAATTTCAGAAATTTTATGCAACTGAGGTAAAATAATGAATAGGTATGTACAACAAATATTACCTTTGATTCAGAATGGAGGGTTGTTCTATGTTCCATCCACCTCCATTTCCAGTGAGCATGGTAACTTGTTTTGTTAATTTATTTGAAATGTCTTCACATTTGTTCATAAGCCTTATAACTACATCTCTTTCTTGGATTAGGGTTTTACAGTGCCATATCAAATCTTCTGATAGGCCATTAGTTTTGGACATCTTTGTGAACTATGGTATACAAAGAAAAAAAAAAGAACAATTCAGAGCTAGTAAAGAGAAAGCCAGTAGCAATTTCTTTATGAGGAAAAATATTTAACTTAAACTCTCCCTAATGACCTTAATCAAATGCTAAGAAAATCTGATTCTTCATGTTTACATTTAAATACCCATGTTTCACTTTGATAATCCTGTCACCTCAAACTTTACACACTGACATAAAATATCTTTCTTCCCAAATGCACAATTCCACACTTGTTACTTTGACCCTGGTAGCTATTCTCTTATAGAAGAAACTCCAAATTGTTAATGTCTCAGGTTTTGTCTTCAAAATCTCAGATTCACCTTAGTACCAAAGGCAATAATATCAACTGTGGTATTTGCATACCTGATCTCTTGCTGTTTTTTGTCACTCCCTATGACCATGACATATTACTATAGGATTAATCGTCCTAAAACATACTCTCCATCACCTATCATCAGTACAATCTGTCAAGCTTTCAAAACTTCAATTATTATTTGTCACTTGATATTTTATTCTTAAAACTGAAAGTGTTACTTGGAAAGATGCTGCATGAATCAAGTTAACTATGACCAATTCAATAATCTGATAAAACATTTTCTAAAAATTAATTTCGATATAAATGTTCTGTGTAAATATTCAAAGAATTTCTTTCAAAATGTATTTGTGTTCAGCTTTCTAAAAGACACAATGAGTACTTCATAATGTAAAAGCAATAACAGAATTAAAAATTTTCCATCTAGGTAACTGAAAAACTATATGCTGAAAAAATCACAAAGACTATTTTAGTGAAAGGATTAGCAAGCCAAATAGCTGTTTGAAAGCATGTGGGGTGGCGGGGAGGGAATCCCACAATCCAGAATGGAATAAAGGAAAAATAAAGTAAAATTATCTGTTAGGATAAAACCACACATAATTTTGATTCATGTGAATCTTATTTACCATTTTCTTTCAGGTTACAAGAACCACATTAACAACTCTAAATAATCCCTATAATTTTACTTCTAAATTCAGAGAATCACAAGCATTAGAAATTCAAAGCTTATAGGATATACTAAGATAATTTGATAAAAATGAAGTTTATAATAATACATTTTCATATCCAACTTAGAGTAAGTTGGTAAAAAAATAAAATCTCCAATCCATTCTAAAACCATGTTATTAATGTACTGCAGGGTGGAAAAATAAAACAAAAACTTACCACTTCAAAGAATAGCATTGTGAAATTAAAGTTATTTGCATACTACTTTACACTTTTACAAAGTGACCTTGCACTCTGTGCTTTCCAGAGAAAAGATTTATATGTAAACAGTAGGATACATGAGAATCAGCGCCTTGAAGATTTTAAGGGGGTTCCACTAGAACAAAAAAGAAATCTATCTCATGCCTACATGTAGTATCTGTGTTTTTGTGACATTATGTGTGTGAGAGAACCAAGCAGAATAACCAGAAAATAAAGAGGAAACATATATTCTGTACTTTTCATGTGCAGAAACTACTAGATATCTTTTATTCACTAGTTCATTAAATCCTCAGAGCAATTACAACATCAGTCCACCAATTCTGGATGAATAAACTAAACTTCAATTTCTAGGATCACAAAGCAAGATTAAGAGATTCTAAAATCCATACTCTTTTCTTTTCAGTGTAACTAGTACCTTCCTAAATAATAAAAATTTAAGACCTTAAAAGTTAACCAAAAAGCTTTTAAACTATAAGCACCTACCATTTATTATGTTCTTTATTTTTAGCAAGTACTACCCTGACTGGTGAAGGTACCTATTATATAGACAAAGTCCCTGTCCTCATATGGTTTGGGGTCACTGGAAAAGACATGCAACAAATACTTTTAGGTGTAACAACTGGTATTACAAGGAAAAGAGCAAATTTCATGGGCACTTTTTTCGCAAGGAGACTAATATATATAATATAACCTAGCATTTAGGAAGTCCTTTCAGAGTAATAAGGCCAGAAATTAGAAAGAACCATTTTGACTCACAGATGACCCATTCATTAGGTCAGAATAGATAAGCTTCTATTAGCTTATTAGAGCTAACAGAAGAGATAAGCCAACATTACAAAAAAGAAAAAAAACAGACACTATTGGCTCCTGATGAAAAAACACAACACTAAGCATGTTACAGTACTGGTGGGAGCCTTTAACTTTCTAATTATTACTTTATAGAAAATAACTGGTTCAGAAAAACATGTTCATGTTAAGCTATACAAGGGAGTTTTCACCAGAAAAGTCCAGACTAGGAAGCTATAGGACAAATGACCCAGTTGTTCCACCTAAGATATTACAGGAAAAGAAAGAAAAAGAGATAGGTGGATGAGGAACCTATAGATTAAAAGAATTACAAGACCTATCAAGCAATCTCAGTATGTGAACCTTATTTGGTTCCTAACTCTGTGAAACAAACAAAAACAACCTTTACAGCATTCATGAAAAACTAGAAATTTGAACACCTGAACGGGTATTTTCTAATATTAAGGAATTATTGATGATTTTTATTAGGTGTGACAATGTTATTGTGGTTTTGTTTAAGGGATAAAAAACCCTTTTTTTTCAGTATGTATTTAACTTTTTAGGGATAAAATGAAGTCTGAGATTTGCTTAAAAGCAGAAGAGATGGAAGGAAGTAGAAGAGGGTACAGATGAATCAAGATCAGACATAAGCTGGTAACCGAAGCTCACGATGAGCACATGGCGGGGTTTGGTTCCCTACACTATCCTGATTTTCATGTTTGTAGGGATAACGAAGGGAAGTGTCAAAAGCAACTGTCATTTTGGAACGTTGCAACACTCTGAGTTGACTACTGAGATTTTTAACTGAATCTGATGTTTTGGTTAATTTCTGAATTCAAAATCTCAAAATTTAATTGTCTGGGATTTCCCACTCTCCCTATACTTCCTCCCTTACAAGCCAGCCATCATTAGAGATGACTCAAATTATTTCTGCTGGTTTAAAATTTAGATCTACCTGAGTGATACACTACCCATGAATGTACAACACCAGTAAGTTAATTTTCAAGGAGAAAGTTTCACTGAATAATTAGTCTATTTGAATCAGGTTCAGTTATGAGTGATAGTAACCCAAAACATTAGAGGTGTAAATAAAACACAAATCTACTTCTCTGTCATGTAAATGAGGACCCGAGAAAGCAGTTCAGATCTGGTATAGTGATTCCAAAATCAGTAATTCTACTTTATTCTTCAAAATCCTCCATATGTGGTTCCCAATATCACAATGACATTTCAACCAACAGGAAGAAAAGACCCTCTTAAAAGATGCTTCCCAAAAATCCTAATACATTTTTGCTTATATCTCGCTGGATAGAACTTTGCCAAATTATCCCAAGAGAGGCTGAAAACTGTAGTCTTAATATACTATGGGTAATATAACCAGCCACAAATCTGTTTAAAAGCCCAGAGAAGGTTAAAGAGAGTAAAAAAAGACTTGATTCAATATGGCTAGTACTGATACTGCGAGAGAATAAGCAGAAAATAACAAATAGTATACGAGGTCTGTCCAGAAAAAGTCCAGCCACTGTTGATATAATGAGAATGGTTTGCGTGACATCAATGTAACCTGGCAGCCAAGAAGAGTGGACTGGAATGCTCATGTATGACCAATGATGACTTCGCTGTACTAGTCACTGGCGGGGGGCGGTAGATGACACTGAATGAGCATGTGTACTGTGTGGCCATCACATTCAAAATGACTGAGGAAGTATAGCGATGAATCTGCATCAGATTTGCATTAAGCTTGAACATTCCTCTGTGGAAGCTATTCAGATGATTCAGAAGGACCCAGCTATGGGCAACTGGTGATTGGCAGCTTCATCATGGCAATGCGCCCACTCATGCATCACATCTTGTGCAGAGTTTTTTAGCAAAACATCAAAATTACCCAGATGACTCAACCCCCCCCCCTACATCCCAGATTTGGCACCCTGTGACTTCTGGCTTTTCCCACAACTAAAATCACCTTTGAAAGGGAAGAGATTTCAGACTACAGTTGAGATTCAGGAAAGTAGGACAGGGCAGCTGATGGCAACTGGGAGAACGGTGTGAGGTCTCAAGGTGCCTATACTTTGAAGGGGACTGAGGCATCACTGTCCTACGCACAATGTTTCTTGTATTTTGCATCCTCAATAGATGTCTTTATTTTGCATATTACAAGGCTGGATACCTTCTGGACAGACCTTGTATACAACGCTTCCAGTACAAAATATTGTGGCTATCTATAGCTAACATTTTCCAAGAGCCACAAAATTAAATGAGCTTTTACTTTATTTAACCCTTAGACTTCTCCACAGGTAAGTACCATAATTACACCCCACTTATAGATGAAGAAATAGAGGAACAGAGAGAATTTACTTAAGGTTATATAAACTGCTAGAAAATGTCAAAACTGGGATCCCAAACCAGGCAATCTGGCTTCAACCACCTCCTGTGAAATACGTGAAGAGGCATGAATGAAATTCAGAAACAAGATTCAACACCAGAAGAACATGATTCCTTAGGATGTCAAGAAAATAACATCCCAAGACCATAGCTGACCAGCTGGCCTGTAATACCACCAGTTTAATTCAGAGCAGGTCATAGACTCTAAAAGACACTTCCTCAAGAACATAAAACTGACACAATACTTGAAGTGTCTAAAAACGGAGGTGAAATTTGGATAGCTGGGAAGGAGTTTAGAATCGAAGTAATAATTATACAGAAAACTAAGCACACAGAAAAACCAAGACAATAACTAGAGAAAACAAAATGGTGAGCAAGGAAATAAAGTAGACATGTAGTATTCTACATGGCTCAGCTATGAAAGGCATTTACCTAGTCATAACAATGTAGATACTAAAAAATGATCTCCAAAGCTGCCATACTGACTTACATCGGTAGGGCTGGAAAACTGGAAATGGGCAGATGGAGTGAGATGGACCGCGAGAAGAGAGCTAACCTTATAATACTGTCATTATGTCCCTGTGTGTCAACAGATAAAGCCTCCAACTGAAAAATAAAAAAATAGCTTTATGTTTGTATTACCTAGCGATAGGACAGTGGTAAGAATCAGACTAAAAAAGTGAAAGAAGTTATCTGTTGTGTGGCAAGTAGGCTGGGGCAGGGGATAGATGTGGATTAGGGGGCAGTAAAAGCCTACAGAATTATTTAACTTGTCCATCTAAATATATCGTAAATAATAAAAATCAAATATTTTTAAAAACCCTAGTATTTAATCTCACAATATCTTCACTAGGGGTGTGTGTGTGTGTGTGGTGGAGTGGACGTGGTAACACGGGTGTTGGTCCCATGGGTGTTGGTACTTAAGGAAATATGTAAGAACACTCTACTGTTCTGCTGCTGTTTTCTAAAGACAAAAAGCACTTAACAATCCTGTAAGTTACTCTGCTTCACCAAAAAAAGATTTTTTAAGATTTTATTTATTTATCTTTTAGAGGGGAAGGGAAGGAGAGAAGGAGAGAAACATCAATGTATGGTTGCCTCTAGTGGGTCCCCTGCTGGGAACTGGCCTGCAACCCAGGCATGTGCCCTGACTGGGAGTCAAATGTGATCTTTTGGTTCACAGGCCTGTGCTCAATCTACTGAGCTACACCAACCAGGGCTCACCAAAAAAATTTTAAGAAATACAAAGTATTTGTAAATGAATGATGTACTAGTAAATCTAAAGTTACTGATAACATAGAAAATGATCCCATTTACATGATATAAAATATAAAAATGTATGTATAAATAGGTGAATGCTCAATTATTAGGTGGTGGGAATGTTTGGTAGAATTTTGACTAAACTTTACTTACTTCTCTGTTCTTGCAAGTACTGTTTTAATTTTAGTCAAGGAAAACAAATCATTGTTTAGAAAAACAATAAAGCTATTTTTCCAGAGGGAAGAAAAAAAAGTAATTGCTACTTGCTGGGTAACTAATTACATTTTAAAAAAAGAACATCAATATGGCTCTGAGTACTACCTATTTGATGAAAAATTTAGGTATTACTCTTAAGAACTTTTCCCTTTAAAAATAGTCATAAACTGAAGTACCTCTCTCTTGCCACAGTGTGTCACTCTTATAGTACTAACACTTTGAATTCCTACAGGAAGGGGGAAATTGTTTAAAAGTAGATTTCATTCCCAATCTAACAAGTAACAGTATTGAGGACAGAGTACTAATCTTATTCATTGCAATAAATACCCGTCGGCAGCCTACAAAGTACTCAGAATTAATTTACAGTTTTTTAAAAAATGTTTGTCAAGCTTACAAAAATTAAAACAAAGTTGAATACTATAACCTTATACACAAATTCACTGAAGCCATCCTATCAGGAAGAAAACAGTAGGAACTGCAATGCTTTACGTGATAAATTTAGACAGAACTTTATAATACTAATGAAAATAAAGCAAAAAAAGAAAACCTGTGGTCTGTGTTCTAAGTTACTAGTAGATGGGAACAGCTCAGTGGCGAACATAAATTAAAAAATAAACTCAACCTAGGTTGCTTGGTTAACAGTCAAGAAAAACTGTATCTATACTGATCTAAATGATAAGTAGATGCATACATGATGTTTTTAGGTTGAGCTATTCATGAATCAGTTACTCATGAATAAAGCATATAGACATAATAGCATCTCTATCCTACTTTGTACAAGGCAATCAAAAATTAAGATTAAGTGGTTACTAAACTGATGCCATCAAATGTGTGAAATTTGGCAATAAAAATCCTAATTTTACCACATTAACAGTACATGTTTTAAAACTAATGACATTTTGGGCTTGATCTATTTCCAAAGTCTACATGATTCAATGATGTGGTTTCTTATAATAAAAACATACTTTATTGCTCCTAAGCAGAAAAATAAGTAAAATGAAATAATTATGAAGACAATTTGACAGACAATATTTAAGTGTTCATTCAAAGGAAAAAATGGGTATAAGGCTGCATAAACAACATAAACAACCTCATTCAATTCACTGAGTTTGTTAAATAACCAACTTTTCCTCATGTAAAATGAGGGTGACTAGAACATGTGAGAACTTTTTATTTAGTTTTCTAAAAGTGTTAATTCTCTAACAAAAAAGACCTAACACAATGATGTACGACTTTTCAAATTATGTTTTAAAAGGCAGTGTTAATTAATTTTCACATTCGATTTTTAAAATAAAATAGGACAGTAAAATACTAGTGGCTGCATTTAAGCCATCAATGTTACAGAGACATCAGTTTTAGCCAGATCATAATTAAAATGTATGTGTAAATAATTTGTTGGCTCACTATGCATTTTAATGAAATAAAAATGACCAAATTCCAAATCCTTTAGACTAAATAAGCTTCAACAATAATGTTAAGAGTTTACTAAACCTGTGCATACTGTTCTTAACATATAATGTAATTTTCATTAATTATGACTGAGTAATATAATTAAAATTTCAACTAATTCTAATAGGAATGGCTAAAAACCGTACCTATGAAAACAAAAGTAAATTTCTTCTTTTGTTTCATTTTGAAGTTGTTTATAATTACATTATCAAACCTCTTTGATTAATAGGGAAGGAGTAAATTACACAGCTTTTTTACCAAAATATTCAACTTTTTCTCTGATAATTTTGAGATATTAAATTGCCCTACAATCAGTCATATTCAAAATTCTATGGAAAGGAAAGGAGAAGCTTAAAGTTCTAATGCAAATAATACTCAAAGCCTACATACACTGACTTGCCAATTTTAACTTTATTTCCAAAACCTCTTCATTTACCTACTTTTTTCAGGACAGCAAAGTCCCATACTCACTGAATTCAAGTAGCAAGTTTACTTTTTAACTGCTACATAAAATAATCAACACTCACATGCCTACCTAGCAAAAAATAGTGTTTGTGTTCAACTTTTACAAAGGGGACGAGGTTTCAGCAGGTAACATAATCTACAAATTCATGTTAGGACTAATTTAAACTGTACCAATTAATTAGTAGGGGAAATGTGTTTTCTACATGTTAACTTGCTGAATATTTTTAAAAGCATTTGGCACACAGAACTCTGCTTTAATTTACTGTTACTATAAGATATTTGGGCAAGTAGTTACAGTGACTAAACACACTAGTGCAGATAACTGCATTCCTATTAAATAAGTTAGAATCCCAACAAGCCTGAGCAACCCAGCTCTGCAGTAACACAAGAGAGACCATTAAAGATGAAAAGAAGTAAGAAAAGCAAGAAAAGGAGAACAAGAAAGCCCTTCAGCAAATACTTTAACAAATAAATCACTCAGGCAAAGCTGAACAAGTTTTGAAAGGGCCTGCTTTGACAGATGTTCTCTGGAAAAGCACAGGCTTCAGGCAAAATGAATGTTGTTTTAAAGCTGTGAAATGCTAGTGATTCTGTTTCTATATTTTTCAAATATTGCAGTTTAAAAAATTATTTTACAACCATTGTTCAAGGACCCTCCATAGTACCACACTTCAAGACACTTATCCAGGGAACTTAGGCTCACATAGATTTGTCACAAGTATAAAATTAATCACAAAAGCAACCTAAGTTAGGGAATAAAAACTTCTCAAACATTTATAAAGCATCAAGAGTCAGTTTATCTCCTAAAGCTGTAAATAATAATCCACACTGCTATCACGGCATGTATCACAGCATGGCCTATATATAATCCATGCCATAAAAGCCCACATTCTCACAAAAGTTGAAGCAGATTTAAAAAACAAGACTTCGTACATTTTTCTATATGAATAAGACTTGCTGACTATTGACATTTATAAAACTCAAAACACAGGTATTTTGAATAAAACTTGTTTATAGGAAGTCAAATTCCAGAAAATGATCATGCAGAGTGTACTTACCAGTGCTTATGCCTTCCCTTCACCTAACGCTTGAATTCTAGGCTTCCACACTTTTCTACCTTTCCAATTAAAAACGCTGCAGCCTGCTACACTCCATAACATGGCCGCGTTGTTTAACCAAGAAAAACATGTTAGAGATTGAGCTGTCACTTTTAAAAGAAAAAGCAAATAAACAATGGCTTCTTTTGTGGTGAAGCATAAAACATTTAGGCTGGCAATTGGAATCATGGAGCTCCTCTGGACGTTGCTACTGCTCTTCAAGTAGTTGTAGTTCAATTTCTGCCACATTCTTGCTTTTCTGAATGGTGCCTCAGCAGTAACAGATCAGATCAGGCTAGAAACGACTCCTTCCTAAATGTAAGCTCTAATTTCTTCTTCTGCAGTGAAATGAACCAAGTTTCTATGCAAAAGAATGAGTGACAGTATGCCTAGCCAATCAGCTTGGGTTTTTCCAGGAAAATCACCCCTTAATTCATTCAAAATTAGGTCATATGACACTATTTGAAATACTATTGGCTTACAATGAAAGTAATGTTTGACTCTACACAGGATAAGGCCACCAATCTATGCTTCCCTGGGCTGAAGACACCTTGACTATAAACGGTACTGTGAATTACACACACACACACACACACACACACACACACACACACACACACACACACACACACACACGGAGTGGGGGAGAAAGAATGTAGCCTTACAAGAGCTTCCCAACTATTAAAGGGCCGGAGTTCTGTTATCTTCTGAGCCTTTTTCTGGGAACACTGAGGAATCAAAGTAAGCTCAGCAACTGAAGCATCTTGAAGGAAGTGAAGAATTTTACCTTTATAGCCATCCTCCATCACTTCTTCACCACTACTATAGTCCTCATCTAGTGAACTACCAACATCAGAGCCTGAATCATATTCAGAGTCTTCAATAACTCTCTTTGGATTAAATACATTTTTTTTACGTTTCTTGTTAAAACCATTTTGTGGTTTCATGGAACATTTCTGTTTTAGCTTTGCTTTAGCTACATTTTTAGGATAATTCTGACTTCTTGAAGAAACTTCTTTTCCATTTGGAAACTCACTTTGTGAAGCATACTGCATATCTGTGTACGAAGACAAAAATAACTAAATTAGAAAGCTATAAATTAAATATACATAAAGATGAAACACTTCAAATCACGTAAGAAAATATTTAAACTTATATATAATTTGCTTTTGAATATAGAATTCACTACAACTTATTGTTAAGTCTTGATACAGTCCAAAGAGAAACACCGAAGTAGAATCTGAAGTTATACAATATGTTAAGTGATTAGTTTCAAATACAGGTGATAACTTATTTTTCAAAGGATTAAATATAAATCCCCATTTTCTAATGAAGGTCCTGAAAATATAAATGGTAACTGCATATCCACAACATGTCCCAGATGTTACCTAGCAGCCCCATCACTATGCCAACTTATGGGCATAGCAAAAAAAAAGTTAGGGCTAACCCTAACTTTAAACCTTCCATACTATAGTTAATTTTTTCCTCACCATCTCCAACTAGTTAATCGCTACTTTAAAAATTATTTAAATATATTAAAAGGCACCACAACTTTATCACTGATTAATGAATTATATTCCACAGATTTCTAAGATGCCTGGTTGAAGATAGTTATTTTATGTACCAGTTAATCTTTATACAATACTTTAATACTTAGAATGTTTCTGTTTTACCTATTCAAAGAGCTTTTTGACTTACACATTTATTATCATACACCTTCATTCTTGTGCATATATAAAAAAAGCCAAATAAGCTAGATAAGGTGTTCCTCAACTTTCTTCACATTCATAACCTATCCCTTCTGAATCAATTTTCAGACTTAGAATTGTTGATATCAGTGGCTTTCTTTTCCCCACACAATAAAATTCTCCACACCATCAAGAGCATTTCTAGTAAAGCCTTTCTTAAAAGAAATCATTATTAAAAAACAATAAAAACCTGAAGTCGATGTAATGGGCTAGAGTACTTAATTCTTACTTAAGGATGTTACTAAACATGTGTGACTCAACTCTTTCCCACTAGTCTCATACAAAATTTGGTTCCTAAAGTTAGTGTTCCACTACAGGGCAAGGGACTCTCCCATCTTGTAAGTTTCTGATGTTGGTGCTTTTATACTCATGCAAGTGTAGACTAGGGCATCTATACTGCAGTGATCATCAAACCAGCAATCACGACGATCCACTCAGAGTTGTTAAAATATAAAAAATGCTTCTTTTGTACTCGATAAAACAGGGCTGTTTTTAAGTAGCTAAAATTTCAAAGAAAAGTTATCCAAAAAGAAAAGGATATTTACTGTTTTATTTTAACTGCCATAAATAATAGGCCAAAACATTTTGTAAGAGTTCATTTAAAGAAATTTTTGCATTATTATTTCCAGCATTTTTATAATCCCATTACCTTATTAGATAACAGGTTTGCTATTTTTATATACTAAAATTTACAATATAATGGGAACTATGTATTTTCTATAATAACATAGAATGGATAATTACCTTGATCTTCTGCAAATACTTTTAAAGATTCTAAGGCTTCTGTGTACATCCATTCATGTTCCTTGAGTACGTCCCTTAGTTCCTAGAAATAAGTGATTGACATTTTGTTAAAAATCTAACGTTAGCAGCTCGTAGAAAATAAAACTTTTATGTTCTTTTAAAAATTAGAAAATCAACTCCTTGTCAGAACAGTGGCATCATACACATGGCTTGCCTCTTCACACAACATTAAAATTACAACTAAAGTATAGAACAACCATTACTCAGAACTGTCAGAAATTGAATTGAATGGAAGTCTGACAACCACAGAGTTAAACCACATCCATCCAGACTGGTAGGGGGACACAAATGCTGAACAGTGGTGGGTGGTGCCTCACCCATGTGTGGCAGATAAAATTTTGGGGTGGATATCTTGGGAACAAGGAGTCTCAATCTGACACCAGGACCCTAGGCCAGAGTTCCAGACCAGGAAGATAAGTCCCCAAAACTTCGGACTGCAAAAACCAGTGGGGTTTGAGTTGGTGGAAGAAACTGCTGAAGCCCCAAGCAGTTTCTCTTAAAAGAGCCCACACATGGACTCACCTACTCAGACTTACTCCCCCTGAGCTCCAGAATGGGGGTAGCAGCTTGAAAGGCACCACTGGCATGGAGTGAGGAACTGAGGTTTCTAGCATCTGAGTGACAGAGGCCATTTTCCCTTTTCCAAACCTGGCAGACTGGTGCCACATCTGAGACTCTATAAACCTGGCTAACACTGTTTGACCTGCCTTGGAGATCCCAGGAGACTCGGCTCCACTCAACTTATAGTCCCAACCAAGATGCTTTTCCATATGAATGGCTAGTGTTGGCTTATGCTTCACAACTGCCTAAATCCTATCAAACAAACAACAGCTGGCCCCATTGAGCCCCCAGCCCAGCACTAGCAGCAGCCAGCCTAGCTAGATTCACTGCTTAGCTTCTCCTGGGAATCTCCAAGCCCAGCACAAATGGCAGACTTCTCAGACTGCTTGGTAGCCTAGTCAGGGTAGTCCTGGGCAAAACACAGGTAGGGGCTGACACTGGCCTGCACCATCTGAGAAAACCCAGGACCAATGCACCCAGTGGACAGCTACAGAGCATTTTGTAGCACACCCTGACCCTGCACAACTGATTCTCCCCAGGGGGCGGAGGTTGGTGGTCAGTGGTCACAGACAATCCTTGCAGCTGACTGGCCTGGGTAAATCCCTCCCACTGACCTGCCAACAGCAACTAAGGCTCAACTACAAGAGGGTGTACTCAGCCCACACGAAGGGCAAACCTCAAGTACCCAGCTTGGGTGATAGGGGAAGCTGTGCCACTGGACCCTACAGGACACCTACTACACTAGCCCACACTACCAAGACACAGAATCAAGGTAGCTCTACCTAATATATAGAAACAAACACAGGGAACCTGCCAAAACAAGGAGACAAAGAAACACAGCCCAAATGAAAGAACAGATCAAAACTACAGAAAAACAGCTAAATGAAATGGAGATAAGCAATCTATCAGATGCAGAGTTTAAAACACAGGTTATAAGCATGTTCAAGCAACTTAGTGAAATCCTCAACAGCATAAAAAAGATCTAGTCAGAAATGAAGGATTCACTAATTGAAATAAAGAACAATTTATAGGGAAACAACAGTAGAGTGGATGAAGCTGAGAATCAAATCAATGACTTGGAACATAAGGAAGTAAAAAAAAACCATTAGAACAATAAGACAAAAGAATAATTTTTAAAAAATGAGGGTAGTATAAGCAGCCTCTGGGACAACTTGAAACATTCAAATATTCACGTCATAGGGGTGCTAGAAGAGAAAGAGAAAAAGAAATTGGAAATCTATTTGAAAAAATAATGAAAGAAAACTTCCCTAATTTGATGAAGGGAATAGACATACAACTCCACGAAAGGCAGAGTCCCAAACAAGATGGATGCAAAGAGGCCCACTCCAAGACACATCATAATTAAAATGCCAAGGGTTTTGTCTAAAACCCTTGGCATTTTTGAGAGAATCGTAAAAGACAAAGAAAGAATAGTAAAAGCAACAAGAAAAAAGAAGTTAGTATTTACAAGGGAGTTCCCATAAGACTGTCTGCTGATTTCTCAAAAGAAACTTTGTAGGCTAGAAGGGATTGGCAAGAAATATTCGAAGTCATGAAAAGCAGGGACCTATAGCCAAAATTGCTCTACCCAGCAAAGATATCATTTAGAATGTAAGGGCAGATAAAGCACTTCCCAGATAAGAAAAAACTAAAGGAGTTCATCATCACCAAACCATTATTGTATGAAATGTTAAAGGGTCTTATTTAAGAAAAAGATAAAAACTATGAATAATAAAATGGCAAGAAAATACATATGTATCAACAATTAAATCTGAAAAACAAACTAAGCAAACAAGAACAGACAGAATCATGGATACGTAGAGTGTTTTGATGGCTGCCATAAGGAAAGTGGGTGTGGGGGAATGGGTAAAGAGGTGTGGGGGTTAAGAAGTACAAACAGGTAGTTACAGAATAGCCATGGGGATGTAAAGTAGAGTACAGGAAGTGGAGTAGCCAAAGAACTCACACACATGACCCGTGGACATGAACAATGTGTGCGAATTGCCTGAGAGTGTGGGGGGTGCTGGGTGGTAGGGGGCAATGGGGAAACAACTGGGACAACTGTTAACAGCATAATCAATAAAATAACAATTTCAAGAAAAAGAAAAAAAATAAGGAAATCACCCCAAAACTTAATAGAAGTCACCTATTTCACATTTGTTTTTATGCTGCTTTGCAAATGCTTTCACTGTATATATTATTTCACCATCACAAATAATAGCCTTCAAAAAGAAGGAAGCTTGATTTTTTTTGCATTTTTACCTTTCCTATTAAGTGCTCTGAACAATAGAGCAGCAATTTTCAACCAGTGTGCCACAATAATTTTTAAAACATGCAATACTTAACTATTTAGTCAGGGGAACTGACCACTTTTCCCTTAGATTGTCAAATAAACAACAACAACAACAACCCACAGCTAACACAATAGCCATCTGGTGTGAATAAACCAAAAGTATACCTATATTTTTGTCATACTGACAAAAAGTATATTTTTGGTGCTGTAGAATTTTAGTAATTAGTTTATGTGTGCCATGAGATGAAAAAGGTTGAAAATTGCTATACTAGAGGACCAAAAAGTGTCTGGTCCATTATATTTCAACATGCAATGAGGCTTTTACCAACTGTCAACTTCAAACTTATAGTTTCAACACATGTAAAGAAGCAGTATAGCAGCAAGTTTTTGCATTCAGCTCATCAGAAATAAGCTCATGTACTACCTGCTCATATACTTGAATGAATCAATTATGCAAGTATAAATGTATTCTAAGTGTTAAACAAACAGTGTGCTCCTATATACAATCACAGTGGTCCTTTTCAGCACTGGCATCTTGGTATGGGGCTTTACTGACTCTTAAAGTATTTTCACTATCAGACAAATAGAACAAAGCTTATGGATTATTAACACAATGAAATGCACTATTACACTTTAAAATTCTTTATGAGAAATTTAAAGAAAAAGAATATAAAAAAGTTAAAACAGCTAAGTTGTCTTGGGGTTATAAATGGCTTTCTGGATAATTCACATTTTATGCATAAGTTCAAAATTGTTACTATGGTTATGACCGTTATGGTTATAATACTGATACTATAGTTAGCAAGTAAGATAAATAAACAATGTAAAGAATTAACAAGCCATATAAAATATTTAAATTAATAAAGGAAAATATTTACTCAGAAAAATACAAAACTCATCCAAAACTTTTACATCTCAAATTCTATTTTGCAATACAAACATTTAGTGCACACTGATTAAATTTCTGTACACTACTCACTTGTTTATCCAAATTAGGAAATTCCTTTTGCAATTTCAATACAATACTTTCCTGCTTTTCCCAATTATTGCTAGATTCTGCGGACTCATTTGATTCTTCTCCCTTATGAAGAAAAAACAAGAAATGATTTAAGAGTTCATCAATAAGCAGAGTGTAAAGACAAATTACACTTATATTCTGACTTGATTTGGAAGTTATCACATTTGATTAGAAGCATCAAAAAATGTTTCTTTTTGTTCATGTGAAAATTGACACATTTAGGTCTTTAATTTTTTTTTAAATCCTCATCCAAGGATATGTTGTTATACAGGACAATACACAAACCAACTAAGCCACCCAGCCAGGGAGATATTTATGTCTTTAAGGTTAAAAAAATATTGCCAGTTTAAGATCTCTGAGAGAACTTGATTGTATATCTGGTAAGTGACAATTTATAACAGTGCTCAAAATGAGATATATCTACTAAAAAACAAACAAACTAGAATGCTTCTCACATTAACTTGAAATAATTCAGGTGTATTGAAGTCTCTCCAACCTAATGGCAAAACAACAACAAAAAAATGGATTATCTGCACTCACTGTCTGACATTCCCCTACAGATTTCATATTACTGAGAGAAAAGAAGTTTGCTTTTACTTCATCTTGATTCAAAGAAACAACTTATGGGAAACTAAACAATATATAAATTAAACATCAATCTGGGAATAACTGTGGCTACTCATACACAGAATCTCTTTGTATTTCAGTCAGTCAAAACTATCTATCTTCACTCAGCTTACATATGTACCATATGTTATACAAATGAGACCGAGAAAAATTAGTCTCATACTTCCTCTTCTACCTCCTCTCTTATTCAACAAATGAATGCTATTTTTTTCAGTCACTACTAAAGATAAAAATAAATTATAAGTGATACTTCATTTGAACACAAGATGAGGTTCTACAAGACAGAGACAAATAAAATGTTATGTACAGTACCTGTATATTTATAATTGAACTAAAAGATTCCTGAACCACTAAAAATGCTATGAAAGTTTGGAGCAGGAAGAACCTTGCATGTACTTCTGTAGTAGTAAGTGGCCCATTTGGGCTGAAACACAAAGACCATCAATAGGCTAACAGCTAAAAAAATAAAATCAAAACTAATAATGCATAAGGTAGGGAGAGCCAAACTGAGTCATTAATCAGAAAGCAACAGGATTTTGAGCATGGGACTAATATAACACTAATATTTGGAGAAAGCATTTCAAAGCCCTCAAAATTCATACTGCCATACTCACTTTATAGCTAAAGACACTGAAACTCCAAGAACAAGCCTTTTAGAGGTCACAGATGGATAATAACGAGAAATAAAAACTTAGGTGTCTAAAAGGTAAATCCACCAAGACGAAGAGAAGACTGGTGGCTGCTAGGGGGTGGGGTGAGGACAGAAGTGGAGAAATTGCTTAAAAGGTATGGTATGCTTCTGTGGGTGATAAAAATGGAGTGGTGGTTGCACAACATTTTGAACATATTAAATGCTACTGAATTGTTCATTCTAAAATGGTTAATTTTATGCTGTGTGTATTTCACTTCAATAAAAAAGGTTAAAATATTTGGAAAATAGTAAATATCTTTTGGGATCAAATACATGATAGCACAAATTAAACACACAGTAGACAGTCTTCCTATCATTTGCTGGTTGCTCTTGGATCTCAAGCTTCTACCCGCTCCGCTAATCCTTGCAACTGAAAAAAACTATGCAGGTCATAGGATATACCAGAGCTTTACAAAATTCCGGGTGATTGGAGTTTGGGCCCAAATCTGTCTCTGTGGGTCCAGGGGTTATAATGAATCCTGTGGTTATTTTTCTGGGTCCAGAATGCAAAGTTGGAGCAAATATAATTTGGTCCTAGCAGAAATCCAGTTTTAGCTCTGTAACTCATGGAATAAGGGCCATTATTGTAGGAAATACCAAATCTAAGTACCCAGAATTGCCCCCCTACAGTAGTAGCAGCAGCAATAATATTATTCCTGGAGGAAAGGCAGAGATGAACACCACTATCCCATCCCAATGTACTGTGCCTCCTTGGCCTATACAAAAGCTGGATTGGTCTTGGAGAATTATTTCAGGTTAACATAAACAAACAGGTGATAATCCCAATTGCTGCTGTTCTTTCTTTCAGATGTGGCACTTTTACTGGAGCATTATCAACCTGACAGATACTTTTTTCTTCCCTATCCCAATTAGAAAGGGCAAGTACAAGCAATTTGTTTTTATCTGGGCAAGTCAGTGACAGATACACCTTCACCATCTTTAGGGTTCTGGTAATTCTCTGGCTCTCTTCCACAATATAGTACTCAACGACTTTGTTTTTACAGTTCACAGAATATCGCTTTGTTCCTCTACACTGAAGATAACACATTGACTGGACTTGATAAGCAGAAAGCAATGGTGTTTTAGACGGCCTTAGTAAGACAGACACATGTCAGAGTAGGAACTAACCACCCTCGAGTTTGGGGACCCACCACTCAAGATTTTTATGAAGGTCCAATCTGTAGTATGTTGCAAATTTCTCTCCTAAAAAAAAAAAAAGAAAACAGACCACCCTTTTCTTGGCCTTTGGATACTGGAGGCAAGGTATACTTCATTGTGGTGGGTGCTGCTCTGTTTACAAAATAGCCCTTAAGACTGTCAGTTATGAATAGGGCTCAGATTAAAAGTATGGTCAGGGTGCAGAACAACCTGGGCTTCATGACCAGCAAGCAGAGGCAATGATTCTCAAAGAATCTGTGGTTAATAAGGATGGTATGTGAAGTCCCTGGGAAGTCCTAATAGGAAAACCACTGCTCAGACCCACATGATTTTGAAACCATGTCTGGTCTGCTTCTGCTGATAACTATACTCTGTTCTGTTAAAACTTGACATATGCACTTCCAAAAATTACTATGCTGTGCAAAATCATGAAAATAAAAACTAGAGTGTTAAAAACAACCCAGTTAGAGACACAACATTCAAAAACTTCACCAGTGACACATTAAAAAGAGTAATTAACCTTTTAAAAAAGAGTAACACAATATCATACATATTAAATGATGAAGAAATACATAAATACTACAATAAACATAGCATGATAAATATGAACTGAAATTTGTTTTGGAATGTTAGCATGGAAGGGTTGCAGTTTGAGAGTTACTGTGAAGTGGCAGCAGGAGGGACTATCGAAAATGAACAGAAAGTCCCAGCACTAGCTAAGGAAGGGCACAACTCATTGCACTTGTGTTATCTCTGCTATGCTGGCTGAAAATAATGAATTAAAACATAAACAAAAATAAAATGAATAAACTTATGGGGCTTTGCTAGCTTCCTCCTTTCATACTGAAGTTGCCTGGATGGTTCTAATTCAACTGGATGCCGTTCATGACTCTCAATTACATTCAGGAGTAAACCCATTTTCTTCAAAGCACTTTAACTGTTGTCAATATCACTTGGAAAACCTGATAACTTGATGTGTTACACTGTCATTGTGAAGCCTTTTGGTTTCCTTCCTCTTCTGCTCCATCATCACCCTTTCCATCTATGTCATCATCACCATCACGACCACCACCTTTTCCATCTATATGGCCATTACTGCACCCTGTTTCAGGACTTCTGTGGTTAGATCAGCATGGGACTCTTGACAACTCTTTTAACATCTTCATTTTCCACCTCCTCGAATCCAAACTGTTTTCTTATGTCAAGACACTTGTTTGAATTTTTAAAATTTCTCTGAAGAATCACAAAGGAAGTCAAGGAGAATTTTCCATCACACGTAATATAACACTCTAATAACACTACGGGCTTCTACAATGGTAGCAATGCAACGCTGATGTTAAATCTCTTCTGTAATTTTATAAGGATATCTACATTCTCACCTACAGTAACAGCAATTAGCATTTTCAATGTTCACTTTAAAGAGTAAGCCATAAATGCTGCTATCACACTTCTATCAAGATGCTGAATTAGAGTGTTGGTTTTAGGAGCCAAAAAGAAAGATAAAAGAGGATTTTGGTTGAGCTAAGCTTTTGTAGAGGGACAGACTTGGCGCATTTTAAGAATTTTAAAAGTTTCTTCATTTTGGAGTTTTGCTTTTATTTTTGTAATAATCCTCTATAACAAAAAATTAAGTAAAAATATTAAGTGCAGATTTGGGCAGTGCACCTAATTTTGCTGCACCTGCAGTAAACTCTATGGCTTTCTTTTAAAAGGTTCAGTTTGCACTTCCGGCCAAGATGGAGGGGTAGGTGCCTCCTCGCAACCAAAAAAAAGAACAATTTAAAAACAAAAAAACAGCTGTGGCTGGTGTGGCTCAGTGCATTGAGCATGAGCTGTGAACCAAAGGGTCACAGTTCGATTCTCAGTCAGGGCACATGCCTGGGTTGCGGGCCAGGTCCCCAATGGGGGCCACATGATGGGCAACCACACATTGATGTTTCTTTCTCTCCTTCTCCCTCCCTTCCCCTCTCTCTAAAAATAAATAAAAACCTTTAAAAAAAAGAGGCATTCTCTAAAAAAACAAAATTAAAACAAAAAGAACCCAGAACTGACAGAAAACAGAACTGTATGAAGTCCAACAACTGAGGAATTAAAGAAGAAACATCCATCCACACTGGTAGGAGGGGCAGAGACAGGCTGCCGGGTGGAGGAGACTCGCAGCAAAGCAGCAGTGAAGGACTGGGGTGGGCAAGGCGGTGGGTGGCTAGAGGATCCAGCGAAGCAGTGGACTGTGAAGCCGGGCGGGCAGGCTGTAGCTGGCCTGCAAGACAGCAGCTGGTGGACGAGCAAGGTGGTGGCTAGTGGAACAGACAGTCCCACACTCTCATGGGGGTCCCACATTCACATGCAGATAAACCAGGAGGAACACCTGGGGAGTGAGACCGACCTAGCAACCCTCACAACCCAGGGTCTCCGTGCGAGGAAATAAAGCCTCAAACCACCCAATGGAAACACCTGTGGGGGTTGAGGCACCATCGGGAGAAACTCCCAGCATCACAGGAGAGTTTGTTGGAGAGACCGACAGGGTCCTAGAACATAGACAAGCCCACCCACCTGGGAATCAGCACCAGAAGGGCCCACTTTGCTTATGGGTAGCAGGGGAAGTGACTGAAATCCCTCCGAGAGCGGAGCAAGCGCCACTTTTCCATCTCTTTCCCACACACGGGGTCACCATACAGCGACAACGTGAGTTGCCCTGCCCTGGTGAACATCTAAGGCTCCACCCCTTATATGTAGTAGGTGATACAGACCAAAAA
>PVKM010003201.1:0-59205 GCA_004027735.1 Carollia perspicillata
ATAGTATTGTAGTCTGCCTTGATAAAACCTTAAAAAGCAGTTAAATAGAAATTTGAAATTGCCATTATTCATGATTTTTATAATTAAAATTGTATGTTATGTATAGCAAGCTTAATTTTCTACTAATTTCATTCTTCTGGGACTAAAAAGAAAAAAAGAAAGAATAAAATAATAAATCTATATGACACCCTCAACTTATGCATTGGTTAATGTATTAGTCAATTCTGGATGCACTAAGAAATACCTGTAAAATGTCAGTGGTTTATGACATGAAAATTTAGTTTTTGTTCATATCACATGAGGACTAGGACTGACTTCAGCTCTGCTCAGCTCAGCTGGATTCGACTGGATCTTGCCCCTCATAACTTGTCATTCCAGATGTAAATTGAAGAAGCAACCCTTCTCTGGAACATGCTATTTTCATGCCAGGGAGCGGAAACTCAAGTGTGAATGGACTTTGATGCAAACACTTGGTGCCACGTATCATATCACTTACACAACTCATATTTCTCTCTTACTCTCACATTACTACCACACCCACCACAATTTTGATACCCAATGTGTGTGGGATTTTCACACACCTGGCAATTCTGGGACACCAGCTGGTTGTCCTACAATTTAACTCAATTCTGACACTCTCTACTTGGAGGTAGCATCAGATCCCACAAATTAAGGCCTCAATCTCTTAAGATTGCTGCACCTCCACTTCAGATGCCAATCACAAGACCCAGTTGTTACCTGTTCTTCTGACCAACAGGTAACCCAGTTGTTACCTGTTTTTCTGACCGCTATCCCCTCCTCAGATTAAATTAATTTGCAAAGCAGCTCACAGAACTCAGGGATCAGTTTACTTACTGTTTACCAGTTGATTATATAAGAATCTGATAAACCACCGAGATGAAAATCTAGATGGAAGAGATGTAAGGCAAGGTTTGGGGCAAGGGGCACTGAGCTCTCTGTTCACCAGCCTGGACACTCTCTCAATGCTGTACTTTAGGAATGCTTGTGGAGGCTTTTTCATGTAGACATAATAATCACTGTCTCCAGCCTCTCTTCTCTTTTGGGAGAATGGGGAGTGGAACTGAAAGTTTCAAGCTTCTAGTCATGGCTTCGCCTTTCTGGTGATTAGCCCCCACCCAGGAGCTATTCTGTAGCCTACCGAGAGTCACTTCATTAGAACAAAAGACACTCCTCTCACCCAGAAAATTCCAAGGGATTTACATCTGTGTCAGGACCCTGAGTCATACACCAAATGCTGAAATAAAAGATGCTCTCATCACTTAGGAAATTATAAGAGTTTTAGGAGTTGGGTGCCAGGAACCCAGGAAAGAGCAATACCATATACATTTTCTATTATTTCACAGTCCACCACTAATTTTGGCAGTTTTGAGGATGTAGACAGCATTACAACTCAAATTCTGACCATGTTACACTCAGCCTTTCTGCCCCAGGTCTTTCTCTGTGGCCTTGGTAGGCAATTCAGTCTGCACACAGTCATTGCTGAGCAATTCTCCAACCTGGTGCTTTAGCTTCCACCTGCAGTGGGTTATTCCAACATTCTTGAGGCTTCTAGATGGTGTGGTATGTGATACAACTGGTGACTCCTGTTTGCACAACTCACTCTTATATCCCTTTTACTGAGAAGTGGGCTTTCCTTCACTGCACTAATTTGTGTGTAAGTCTAAACTTGTAGATAGAATACTCCTTTCTCATTGTGGTACTAGCTGAGAAACTGCAGCCAGGAGAGGCAAACCCCTAGGATGGATGTCTATTCCTAGAGTAACAGACCATGGTCTCTTCTGGGAAAGAAGGGGCTCGATATAGTCACCTTTCAGCCAGATAGTCAGCTGGCCTACTCAAGAGATAATACAATGCAAGGACTCAGCATTAATCTCTATTACTGGTAGCTTGGATATTTAGAGGTGGCCATAGTTTGCATGACCTTGGTAAGTGAGGACCTATGCTGTGGGGTCCAGGCTTTGGATCCCTGTCAACCACTATGGCCAATCTGTTGAGGTGCCTATTGTGGAGTGACCAGTGATGAAGACTGGCTAATATCAACTGACTGAAACATTTTGTTTTTAAAACTTGGTTGTCCAGTGTCTTTTCTATTATAAATGTTCTCTAATAGAAATTAATATGTAGTAAAATAAATTTTACACTTTTTGATTGCTCCCATATATCCATTAACATTTTTCCCTGTCACCTTTCCATATCTGACATCATTTTACCTACTCTTATTCTTTACTATCTAGACTACTGAGCAGTTGGCCAGATATGGTCCCCTTTCCATGAACCCATATATCTTCTTACCCCAGGTACTCCTCATTTCTCACAAAGTGGATCACCAGGTACACCATTTGAAGTTCTGCTTATTGGAAAAGTTTCCTGTGATCAGTTTATTTAAAGGCCATTCTGGATTGTGATTATAATGTAGCTGCCATCTATTTTCAGCTTATACTCATATGCTAAGCTGAAATGTCTGTAAATAAAGTTCAGACTTTGTCTTCTGCTTTAACTGGTCATATGGGATCCCTGCACTGTACGTTAGATGCACTGTGAGGAAGAGACACTGGGTCAACCTGAGTGGGAAGCATGGAGACCCAGATTTCTTGTATACACATGCTTACTCACACTTCATGCATCTTATTGGCTATTTCCAAGATGTGTTATTTCCATTTTATGGTAGAATTCTACTGGGCCCCTTCAATTTGGAAGTGCAAGGTGCACAGTCACTTATTTTACTTGATGGTCAAATATTCCATCTCTTCAAGTGCTCAAGAGCATGCCAGGAGCTGCTTCTTAAAATATTTATAAATGTCCATTTTAAGCAGTATGGCCTGATCCAAAACCCCAGAAGCTGATGACCTGATCCTCTCACTGGTTCTTGCTTGGTTTGTACTTCAAACTGAAACTTTTCCCATAATGGACACCTCCAACAGTTCGAGGTCTGCTGCAAAATATGGCCCAAGCAGCAGGACTGCTTGCACTGAAGCCTTAACTGGCTACAGGTCTTTTCCTACTTCAAACCCCACTCAGCCCTGGCAGGGTTTTGTGTTACAGAGCATAAGAGCTAGACACTAGTCTTAGGTGTGGAATGGATTGTCTACAGAGCATAGAGTCCTATTAACTTTCATGCTTTCTTGTTTGTGATAGGGATAAAATATATATATAAATTTGTCTTTTACTTTGAAGGGGATACTCTAGTACATTTTGGACACAGGACACCTAAAATCCCAGTGAAAATGGCAGGTCCCTGACACATTGCAGTTTAATCTCACTTTGGAGTCTGCATGTCTTACCAAGGCTTTGAGCTTGTTTACCACTTTTCTCTTCGTTTGCCTGATCCCCTTGAATGTAATGAAACAATGTGATGTTCTGTGAGATGTCCTGATGGTTCTGTTATCTTTAGACTATATGATGACAGAGAGCAGGAGAGTTAACATAGAGAAAAATGTAAATGTATATTGTTGAGCATTTCAGGTGAATGCAAACTGTTTCTCATCTTCTCTGCTGGTGCTATAGAGGACTCGCTGCAGACGAAGCCCTTGTCATTGCCCCCCTGAACCTGGCAGCTTCCCTGTTTCTAGCAGTTTAGCATTGCTATGTGGGCCCAACTTGTTCAGGCTTCCCTTTGTCTCCATTTCTGCTAATGATCTAATCTACATGACAGACAGTCTGTTTCGCAGTTAGCCCTGATGTCCAGAAAAGAGCCATGACTGAGTACATTAGCAGTTCTGGTGTCCATCTCACCAACACAATCCTCATGGCTTAAGTGAATTATGTGTCTCATGGGACCTGCCATGGAAAGTATTATTCTGATGGGTTTTCTGGTAAGACATAATGAATTAGGTGAAGAGGAAATTCAGGATCTGATATTTAGTGGCCAAGGAACTCCAAAGATGGCTGAATGCTCCACTGAGGAGTGTTCTTACACTAATGGACATGATATCCATTCCAGCATACCCACTTCCCAGAATCTTTTATTCTTTTACATCTTTTTTCATCTTTTATGGTAATTTAGGCATTTCAACTTTACCAAGACTTTCTCCAGGTTTCTTAGACCCTTTCCAGCAGTAAATTTTCCCCATGTCCCAGGGTCTTTACCAAAGCATTATATCCTATGTTTCGAGAGAATGCTCCCAGTCAACAGACTTTTGCTTTTCCAGTCATAATCTCCTCCTGTTGATCAAGTACTTTGAAAATTCAATCTCAAAGACACCCTCCTGATTTCTGAGAGTACCTGCTTACTAATTCTTGGAGCTTCATGGAGTGATTATCTCTTTTCTTATTTATCAGTCTCAGTATGTTTTTATCCCATAACTGAATTCTCCTAGAATTTAACCATATTTTTTCAGCTTAGAAAACAGGAGAGAGGTTGGGGCCAACTCCTGAAGAATGTACCTCTACCTTAGGAGGGACCAGCCTTTATGAGATTGTGCTGCATGAGCAAATTGCTAGCTCTTAATGGAGAAGAGTAGGTCCACTCTGCAGGCTCCCAGGTTGTAAATCTTTAGGAAAATTCACCCAAATGTCCTCATCCTATGTTTCCACACCCTAACCTTTTCTAGGCAGAGCTCTGACCTCAGCATAAAAGTACTCCTCAAGTGAGTATTCAATCATCTTTGCAGGGCAGTGGCCCTGACTGTAAATCATGGATCTGCTCTCCAGCTATGCTCATTTCTCCTTTGCAAGAGATAAAGAAAGAGCTCTTCATAAGCTACCCAAGACAACTTCTTGCTTTCACACTTATATCTGAACTATCTGTTAGCAACATTCAGTTTCTCATTATTTCGTTTTAGGTCTACAATGCGATTTACTAATAGTCAGCCAATTCCATTGCCTTTCTATGGATTCTTTGCTCCATATTTTTTCATACACCTAAATATTTCCCAGTTAGGGAATTCACATTTAGCAAGACATTCTCCAACATTACCACTGGTGACACTTTTATTAATTGGACTGCAGTTTTATGTCAGAAGCAGTCTATGAACCACACACCCCTTGGGAAAGATGCACATTTTTTGTTATGTGACAAATGATCCAGTTGCAAAACTCCATTGTATTCCCTGATACAACATGCCACTTCCAGTATCAATTGTGTTGGCTGGTTCTTCTCAGAAACAGAAGCCAAGATTGAACTACAATTACAAGAGTTATATCGAGGAAAAGTATCTGTGGAAAAAAGAAAAAAACAAAGGGGACAGACAGGAACATCCGAGGAAAGCCTTCAGAATGTGGTAGAAGTCTGACTCCTGTGAAAGGAGAGCAGAAAGGCCAGAGGATTGGGTAGAATGGGCCTCACAGAAGAGTACAGCCTTTAGAAAAATCTCAGTTCACCTCACAGGAGCTCCTTTAGAAAGACTGCTTTTTCAGGAGTTCCATGCTGCCTCAGAAGTAAGGTCCTCCTATACCACTCTGGCTGAGCAGTGTCCAGGAAACAGGAGGCCTTCACTCAAAGTTGAGGCATAGCAGGCTGTGATCAGACTGTACTTCTTTCTTAAAAAATTTTCTTATTTTTCTGAGCTTTACTTCTTATGAAAAGGCTTTTAAAAATATTTTTAATACTCATCCAAGGACATTTTTCATTGTTTGCTTGTTTATTCATCAATTTTGGGAGAAGAAAGGGGAAAGTGAGACAGAAAGGGAAAGAGACATTAATGTGAGAGAGAAACATTGGTTGATTTGGTTGCCCACTTATAGGCTCCATGACCAGGGACCACACCTGCAACCTAGGTATTTGCCCTGACAGGAGTTAAACTGCAATCTTTCAGCATTATGGAACAATTCTCCAATCAACTGAACCACACCAGCCAGGGTGACAGGATTTTTATTAAAGGAGATCTGAATAGCAAACTTCCATGGCTGACTAAAGACTTCTGAGTAATTCAGAGTCATTGCAACAATTTATTCAAAAGCTAATTCTTTATTACAACTTAAAATAATAAGCCCTAAAAATATGAGATTAAAGAAAACCACCAGCACTGTTTTGTAATAATTTTCTTTTAATAATTTGCTATTTTTAATCACTCTTCATCTACTCTTATTTACTTTCAATATCTATCTAGTTTTATTTTCTTTTATAAAAAATATGCCTTCCAACTTTATATTTCTTGAAATAAAAGTTACATCATTATATTTCCTTTCTTCACATATTGTTTTGTGTAAAATATATTTTTTATATTTTTAGTGAGCAAAGCCTAATAACCACAATAAAAAAGGTTACACACATATACATACACACCTGTAACCTCTGTAAGATCCTGAATTATGAGAAATAAAAGATATGTACTGTTTTTTATCTTCAAGAAGCTCACAGTAAGCTAATGAAAGGGCAGCATTAAGGTGCCTTTGCTCACTCGTCCTCGCCTCCATCTCCTGCTCTCACAAAAATAACAGTACCCTTTGTGGAAGATAAAGACAGCATCCTCTTTCCAGTTCCTGCTAGTTTCTGCGAAGAGAGATTAATTTGCCAGGATGTGAGGATGTTGACCTTCATGAAAGCCAGTCCCTTGCCTAATTAGGAAAAGTTTTCATATCCGTATTACTAGCTGGCTTTCTGCTTCTCCCTAATGATAAATAATTTCATGTTGGGCGAAATAAATTGTTCTTTCAATTGTCACTAGAGGAAGTATTCCAATCAGGAAATATAGAACATAATAAAGAGATCGTCTTTACTAAAGCCCGAGCCATAAACCCTACCTCCAAATATAGATCGCAAATAACCACATTATAACATTTGAAAACACATTTAATCAGAATTTCTTAAAGATTTTCAAAGTGACTTCAAGCATGTATTTTTTCAAGTGAACACTAGAAAATGACTTCTAGGTAGATGAGACTGACTTTCTTTTTAGGGGCCTGACTTGTTAGAAAATGATATTCTTATCCAAACATGCCATGGCACCAAATCACAAAATTAATGTATTTTTATGATCATATACTTATTTAGTTCTTGAGCATCATGTGCCACACATTAGTCTAAATACTCAGAAATTTACACACCAGATACTGACTGTATCTATGACTCTGAAATATGCAATAGCCACTACTTATTCAATCCTTTCTTTAAAAAAATGAGGAACTCTGATTATCTAGAATAAAAATGAACAATTAAGTCTGTGCTAAGCAGGTGGCTATTATAAATTGCTGGCTGTGGAAAATGCGAAAGCCAGAGATCATGCCCCTCACATGAGGACATGTCCGTTCGCTTTGTTTCACAAGTTCAACTTTGCAGCTCTGCTTTGCATGTCTTACAGAGAACAACTTAGTGGGTACAACTGCTTCTCTTGTTTTTCTCGCCTACCCCAAACCTGTCTCTTCTTCTAAAATAGAACATGACTAATGTGCTACAGTGTGGAAAGTGTGCAGTTGCGTGCGTCCTCCCAGCTTGAGTGTTGCCTTGGAGCACTGTGCAGTAAGATACTACTCACAGCGGGTGGTCCTCCCTCTGGAAGGGGAAATAAATTTCTCCCTTTAAACTCCTGAGGTAATCAACAGAACCAGTAGAAATCCCACCCGAAACTCTTCCCTTTATGCATGTTATCCTTTGTCCAGCATTTCATACAACCAAAGCTACAGATGGCACAGGACTTAGGTCAAACCATGCATGGAAACAGTGAGCCAAAGGAACAACATTAACATCTGTTTGGAATGTTAGTATCTCGAGAGTAAAGGAGTTTTAAATGTGGTGAGGTGATATATTGCAGAGGTTAAAGTGAAAGACTGTTGGAGTATTGGACATATTGACTGTGAGGCTTTGTATAGTTTCCAATCAATTTAAAGTATCAATAATACTGTCATTATGGGCTGTTTAAAGAGCAAATTAAATTGTCTATATAAGCACTCACACACAGCTTTGCACATAGTAAGTACTCAGTCAGTTTTTATTAATCATTGGTAGAACACAGTAGTTCCAGAATGTTATATTTATTAATGTAAAAATATTTTGCAAAAAGTGAATCCTTTCTCTTAATGGTCTACCAAAATATACTAAATTCTAAAAAAGTTATTAAAATGGATTCAAGCAGGTGATCACTTACTACAAATATGCAAAAAAAAATATGTTTGGATCCTAGGACCCATTTGGTAATTTAAATAGAATAATAATTCAATAACATTAAGATCAACCAGTGAAATTAAATCATTTATAAATTATTTCATACAGTTAAAAGAAATGAAGAAAAATTCCCTGAAGTCATGGAAACACCTGAATATCATTTTATCTCCTAATTTTTCTGTCTGGACATGTATATGGAAAACACTAACAGTTTATAATTTATGGCACGCATACATTATTTAAAATATTTTGGAGTAAAAAGCCATTTAAAAGACTCATAAAGTGTTTGTGGATGGGCTAATCTACTCACTCTGACAGTTAATTCTTAGTTGATACCCAGGTTACTCAGGTCTGGGACCTGCCTTTGGCCAGAAGATCTTTGGCTGAGACTTGAGCCTTATTAACTGGATTCAAAGCTTGTGTCTCTGGAGACCTGGATGATCTTTTAGCATGTCTGGATCACTTGTGGGGTCAGTCTCACTTTTTATGATGTGGCCTAATATAAACACTGGCTTCTGTGGGTTTAAGGTCTAGTAACTTGGTCTGATTTGGAGTGAGAAAAACCCTGACTACAGAAGCTATATTCTCACAATCTGAAATGCTGACAACACATTGTAAACTCAGAGCTCACACCACGTCTGCACTGTTTGTGATGTATAGCCATCTGCTAACACCAAGCACTGAGTCGGCTTTAAGTGAGTAAATCAACTCTTTGCTTATTTCCTTTGTTGGATTAGATGTCTACTCAAGGAATTAAGACTTCAAATCAGTTGGATGTTTTTGGCCCTTTTGCTGCTTCTGGTGGGGTTTTTAGTCCATTCTGGAACCCAGTTCTCAAGTTTCTCTTCAGATCTGGCCACTGGCCCATTCCCTAAGCCCTGAGCTACAGGATACTTCTTCCATGCTTAATGATTCCAATGTATAATCTGACCATTTTCATTTGAGGTTAACAGTGCGACAGAGTTTCTTGACTCCCCCTCTAACTTGTTATTCCGGAAGCACTCCACTTTATCCCATCCCCTCCACTTCTACCAAGGGAAAGACTTTTGCAGTTTTACAACTAAGAAACTTAAAAACAAACTGCAAAAGCAGCAAAGAAAATTTATTTCTTCCCAGAACAAATATTAAATCAATCTCTATGCTTAGCTAAACCAAATAATTTCTGACTTTGCTTTTTGCCACCATAAACATAAAATTCATGAATAAAGATAATTAAAGATGTAGCAGAAAGGGCTCAGTTGTATTAATTTAACATGAGGCCATAGTTTGATTAATTCTGGCTTCAACTCAGAGAGAAGAAGCAATTTATTGTTATATCAGATGATCCTAACTCAGTAAGAATCTCCCTATAAATCTTACTATCTAAATTTACTATTATTTTTATCATCATCATAATTATTATTTTCCTCTTCTGCTTATTTGTCTACTGTATATCTTATTTAGAGGAAACTCTGTTCAAACCTTTTGATTATTTATTTTCTTTGTTTTTTTTTTTTGTTTTCTGATAATGATCAGAATTTTGGAAGTGTTCTTTGTATATCATGGATACAAGTCCTTTATCAGCTATATGGTTTGCAAATATTTCTTCCTTGTCTATGGTTTGTCCTTTTCCTTCTCCCAAGAAAAGACAGGATCCTGGATCTGAGTGACTCTGGTATCCTTTCCACAGAGGAAAGGCTCCTCTATGACTTTCACAGATCGAAATTTGTTTGCCTAATTTGCTTAAATGTAGATAAAGCCCTGTGTGTGTGTGTGTGTGTGTGTGTGTTAAGAGGACCCCAAAACAACCATCTTCTGGAGAGTGGGCCCCTTGTAGTACAGGCTTCTCCCACTATGTGAGTGTTCTAGGAACCCATCTGTATTAGTGTACCAGCTGGCATTGTTGTGAGAGTCTGCGTTCAGCTTCAGTGAATTTTTTTGAAGACTCTTTCAATGTGTTTGCCTATTTCATGATGCGCTATTTACTAGTGCACCTGCCCCGCTGTGCTGAGTGTTCAGCAGTTTGTGAATGAAAATGGCAGGTTCCCCAAGCCCTGCCCCCATTCACTTAATCTTGCCCCAATGACTCTTTTTTTGTTTCTCCAGATGGAAGAAGTCCACAAAGGGAAATGTTTTGCCAATGTGGAAGAGGTGAAAAAAAATAGCAGAGACACTGAAAAGCATCAAAATCAAGAATTTTAAAAACTGTTCTGAGCAGTGGGAAAAAATGCCCCGATAGGTGTACTGCATCAAATACAGAATACTTTGAAGGTCACTGAAGTTAAACATGTAAGAATAAATATACAACTTTTTATAAATAAATTCCATTTTGGGAGGTCTCCTATATACATGCATGTATTTAATTAATCATGATTTTCTCATGATATCTAAGAAGTCTTTGTCTAAGATAACTTTCATAGTTGTATATTGTACACTTAGGTCTATAATCATTTTGTGTTAATTTTCATATATGTTGCAAGTTATGGATGAACAATGCATATGGAAATCTTTTTATGTACGGATATCTATTATTTTAGCACCATTTGTTGAAAAATTATTTTCTCCACTAAATTACTTTTGGACTTTGGTCAAAAATCAGCTGACAGTATATGAGTGGGTTCATCTCTAAACTCTATTCTATTCTATTGATCGAATATCTAATTTTATGCAGACCCCACACTGTCTTGATGACTGTTGATTTGTGTCTTAATGTCAGACAATATAAACTCTCCTAACTTATTACTCTTTTTCTCTCCAAGTACAGGTCTTTTATTCTATTTTATTTTTTTATTATTGTTCAGTTACAGTTGTCCTGCCTTTTTCCCCTACCTTGTTCCCCCTACTTTGCTCTCCCCTACCTTGCTCTCCCCTACCTTGTTCCCCCTACTACCACAGTCATTCTTCCCATTGGCCTGCCGGTGAGTCCTCTATTTATGTTCCTTTGTTTGCCCCTTCCCCTTATTTCCCCCATTATTGCTTTTCTCCACTCTGTTCACTCTTTTATAAATATATTTTTTAAAACCTGTTCTTGATATTTTTTTTTACTTTTATATGAATTTCAGGATTATCTTATGGTTATGCTGGTTTCACAGAATGTGTTATGAAGTACTTCTTCCTCTTCAATTGTCTTGATTATTTTTTGAAGTACTAGTATTATCACTTCTTTCATAAATGTTTGGTAGAATTCATAAGTAAACCCAGCTGGGAATGGAGTTCACTTTGGACTTGGAGGATGCTTGATCGAGAAGTGAGAGAATTCACTGATCTGGAGATGCTCTTTGAAGACAAGAGATAGGTACCTATTACAGGTATTGGCTTACCTTTTGAGTTTTAGTCAGCTCAGCTGTCCAGGGTTTATAAAATGCCTGAACCATAAGCACTACTTCCTAAAGCATAAAACATCCAACCAACAGCACACTTCACAGCAAAGAAGGTACAGCAATGGGCTGCATCATGTACTAGACTATCCAAAAGAAAATGACTCATCAAAAGCTGGAACATGCTTCTAAAGACACAACTAAAATATCAGAGCAGAGAAAAAAATTGAAAAGGATAGTGTGACACCTTTTATTATGCAGTATGAACATTAAATCATGTTTCTCTACACTGTTGCATCCAAAATAGGAAGAATATATGAGATCTGAAATCCAAGGTATGGAAACAAGGTGGCCCCACTTGCCATCACTGTTGAGGAAGAGAATACTATCGCCTTGTGGGTAGAGGCCAATTATGCTAACATTCTACAAGGCACAGGAAAAACCTCCTACCACAAAGACTTATTCAGCCCCAAGTGACAACAGTGATGAAGAAATTTTGCCTTAGAATATATACATTTACCAGGGAACAGCAAGAGAACTACTATACTACCAGTACTTAGGACTCCTTGTCCCAAGAAAAGAGTTACCATTATGCAGGAGTAATTGAACCTCATTAGTAGAAGGAAGTAGAGCTGCTTTTACACAAGGGATGGGGAGAAATATGTGCAGAACTTGAGATCCTTCTCACACTCCCCATCCCTTAATTATGAATGGACACAATCAACCACTCCTGCTAAGAAAGGAATGGATGCCAAGGGCATAGATCTATTAGAAATGAAGGTTGCCCTGGCTGGTGTGGCTCAGTGGATTGAGTGCCAGACTAAGGGTCTCTGGTTCAATTCCCAGTCAGGGCACATGACTGAGTTGCAAGCCAGGGCCCAAGTAGGGGGCACACAAGAGGCAACCACACATGGATTTTCTCTCCCTCTCTTTCTTCTTCCTTTCCTCTCTCTCTAAAAATGAATAAATACAATCTTAAAACAAAAAGAAATGAAGGTTAAGTCAAACCAACCAGGTAAGCCAGGTAGAACTACTAAAGTGATAGCTCAGGGTGAGAAAAATGCAGAATAAATAGTGGAGGCGAGACTGGATGAGCAGCAGTTTCTGCCCCAAGACCAACTGCAGTCAGAGTTTTGTGGGGGGTTATAGTTTAGCCCATTAATCTCCTTCTACATCTTCTTTCAGCAAAACAGGCCCATGGAAACCACTGAGGAGCTTTTCCCTAAAACACAGGGGTAATTGGCACAAGATGTGGACTGTGATAGCTAGGAGGTGCTCAGGTTGGATTTCCCTTCAAGAAAAAACGTGCTGCAAGTTCTGCAGCTAGCTGACTACCTCTGGCTGCCATGTTGGTAAGATCTGCTTCAACTTCTAATTGTTGGTTTTGCTTTCTTGCTACTTAATATAAAGTGCTATACATGCATATAAAGTTGGAAAAACAGACTGATTTATTATTAACATGAATTATAATATATAATTGGTAGTGGCTTGTCAGATGTCTATGATTGCCGTTAGCATTCAGCTTCCTTGTTAACATTTTTCCCCCTCCAAGAAAGAGCTATTAATTTGCATTTCAATTTATATTTCTTTTTGTACACTCCGCAATGGAAAGGAAATGCATATTTAATTGTAACTTTTACCTGTAGAACTTGGCTGGGTAACGGGGGAGATGAAATTAGTATAATAATCTTATTTCGGGGGATATATTCTCTGTATTTTGCTCACAGTGCCGTGGGCCTGACACACTCTGCCTCCATAGTGACTCTTCACTACACTTCTGTTCAGTCCCAGTCATTGACCATTTCCTGGCTGTTCTTATTTTTTTTTTCATCATGCGGCATCTCAGCAAACTTGATTTATAATTCATTTTGTGTGCTCGGATAATTATTGTATTATTTTCCATATGAACAACTGTAAACTGATGTTTGCCTTACAATATTGCATACCTTTCAAATTTGGAATATTCCCTTTCTACGTGATTTCTTGCTTTCATTTAAAAATTGTTGATATTTCAGCACATCTGTTTGAAGAATGATTTTCTCTTTCAGCAGTTTTTAAAATTTTACTTATCTTTCTCCCTTTGGCCCTCTTTGCTTCCCCTACTCCCTTATGGTATTTCTTTAGCTTCTGCCTACAATGCTTGCATTCTATTTTTCTCGCCATGTAGGTCAGTGGGGCCTTATGGCCATTAGTCTTGGGGCTTTGATTGTTTGCTTGCTCAGGTGCATTTGTATAATTAAGTGGTTTTTTAAAAAGTTTCTTCTTTTAATAATTAAAAGTTAAACCTTAAGAAGTTGTGGAACTGCAGTATGGACAAAAACAGAATCATTATCCATTACTTATAAGAGAACTAAATGGTAATGCAAAAAGAGGCATGAAAAAGAAAAAAAAATTATGATAGGAACAGACATATCCAAACTGAAGAAGTCTAGGAGACAATAGCTTTGGAAAGTGATTTAGCCCAGGTGACGCAGCACTGCAAATTAGTTTCCATGAATATTCTAGTGAATATGTGAATAAATTAACACTTGCACTATATAAGTAGAGGAATTCAATATTAACAAAGTTGCCACAAATTAATAATCCATTACAAATAGTTCAGGTAAAGTTAATCAGTGATAAGTTATTTTTTTGCCTGAGTAATATTGTATATTTTAATAGCTTTTAGGGTCTTTAAAAAATATGCAGACAATTAACCAGATTAGAGGATTAAAATATCAAAAGGCTTTTTTTTAAGGAAATAACCTTGAGAATGAGAATTAATGCAAGTATAATCCATCACTGTCTGAAGTGAGGATTGAACCCAACCACATACACATAACTTAATTATCAGGACTGAGAACTGAGCCCACCTGTATCAACATGACTCAGATGTTTGTTCCAGGAAAATTCTCACTCAGAAAGATAAAAATATAACCAATAAGTAAGTTCTCTCTTGGCTTCAGGAAATCTGTACAAACCAATGTGGACAAATAGTTTGATCTTCTAGGCCAACAGCTATCCTGTCAGGTCAATAAATTACTCGCGTGGCCAGCAGCTCACTTACCAAACAGTGTTTCAGTGTTTTACTTACTGGGTCGGCTTCCCCTCACCTCACCAGGTCCACCAAGTCTCTGTCTCAAACTGTCCAATCCCAATTAGTTTCACATCTTGAACAACCAACCTTAAGGCAATTGTGACCAAATCACAAACCTGACAGATACTCTCCGGTGAACTTCCCCTTCAGAGGCAGTATTAAGACTGTCGAAGTGACGTTTATGCTTACAGCAGTGGGTCTGATGAACTTAGCTTTGCTTGATGGACATGTTTTCTGTGCTTGTGGGTGGGGGGTAGTTGATAGTGATAACTACAGCACACTCAGTGGTCCCCCCTCACTGCTACCCACACCATTCACTTACCACCTTCAGCTCCACCAGACTCTACTTAGACTCCAACTGGACTAAAACACAAAATTAAACACACATTAAAATTAAGAAAATAAAAATTCTCCTCTACGAAACTTTTTTCATTCTTCTGAAGAAGGCTTATTTGACCAAGCAGGCACTTAAAGTACAAACCTTGTTAATTCTACACTTAGATGAATGCATTTGGATGTGAACAAAATATGGGCCATAGTATCTGGACTCCATGACCTTGAACAGAGTTTCTAAACTTTCTAAGTCTCAGCAACCTCAACTGTACAGTGATCATAATACAAAAGTAAAAACTTCTCATACATACTTATCTCTTACTACATCTGATGTGAAAACTGAAATCAACATACTTTCCTGATTTTATGCTAAACAATACTAGGAGCAGGCAAAAATAACAGCTACATGGGCCAGGAAATAATTTTTTCCTGGAAGATACACCAACTAAAACAATTCATTCAACAAGACGAATTGCTTTTGCATCAAAATTTGTAGCAAGCCCCTTGCCTCCCTGTGCCTAACAATTCATAACTTCCATGTTATAATTTGCTCAATTCCAATCAGTCACCTGCTTTGCAAAACTCCTCTCAAAATTATAAGTTCACTTTCCAATACCATATATGTATACACATGTATATGCTTGTATGTACACACATAGGTATTCATGCATATAAGTGGTATATGTATTTTTATATATGGAATAAATGTACTTTTTTCTCCTGACTTCCATTTTTTGACACTTTCCTCAAACTGTAGAATGATGTTCCTCTTTTTTGCACTGTGTTTAAGAAACTCAGTTCTACTGGCTCAGCTGGCTCCTGAGGGGTCCTTTTTGAGTCACCAGATGGCACAGGCCGTCTCCTAAAATCATGTAATAAAATTTTAATCCTCAAAATAGCCATATGATGTAGGTAATATTATCCACATGTTACAGAAGAAACTGAGATATCTAAAATTTAAATAACTTAGGAAACCACTTTTATGAAAATTAAATATAAAATGCAGGAAAAAAGCACAAAGTTAGGTTTAAAAAGTCTGACTGTGTTTCTGTTATATTAATAATAAACGCATAAAAATAGTCAACTCACCAAAGAGACCTCTACCATAGTGCTGGGACAATGGTATACATTTTTCAATCCCCAAAATGTTTGGCCACAGAGAAACTAGAAGTTCGGTAATTATCAGTAAATATTCATTTCTTACTGTTATGTAGAAAATAACATTTTAAAATTAAATTAAATTTTTGTTGACTTTATTGAGGTGACATTGGTTAATAAAATTCCATAGGTTTCAGGTGTACAATTCTACAATACATCATCTGTATATTATATTGTGTGCTCACCACCCCAAGTCAAGTCTCCCTCTATCACCATTTATCTCCCCTGTACACTCTTTTATCTCCTCCTACCCCTCTTTCCTTCTGGTAATCACCATGCTGTAGTCTGTGTCCATGAGGGTTTATTTTGTTTGTTTGTTTATCTGTTTAATGCCTTCACCTTTTTGGAATACTACTTGGCATATAAAAGAAGGACAACTTAGCCTTTGCAACAGCATGGATGGACTTGGAGAACATTATGTTAAGTGATATAAGCCAAACAGAGAAAGGCAAGTACCATATGATTTCACACATATGGGGAATATAATGAACAAAATAAACTAACAAACAAAATAGGAACAATCTCACAGATAGAGAGCATACTGACAGGGGTCAGTGGGAAGGAAGGTTGTGAGGAAAAATACCATTTACATGTTTGTTAGTGTTCTAATAACATCTTTTATTTAAAAAATAAGGAATTTTTTATTTTTATATCCTTCTAATCCTTAGAGTGAGAATGTGGCATTCACAGAAGTCCTGTGTTATTACTAGAGCTGAGAAGCTAAAAAATTTCAATATGGCATTGACCATATACCATGTAGACTAGACATCAGCGATCTTTTCTGTAAAAGCCCAGTAGTACCTGCTCTGGGCTTTGCCCTCCACATGGTTTCTGTTACAACTACTCAGCTTTGCCATTGTAGCACAAAAGCAGCCATAGGTCATAAGCAGCTAAATGAGTGTGAGTGTATTATAATAAAACTTTACTTACAAAAACAGTCTGTAGGCAGTTTTTTGGTCTATGGGCCACAGTTTGCCAAAAGGTCTTCTATGTGCAGCCCTGAAAGTTTCCACAGAGGATTTTTCCCTGGTTGTCTCTTACTCAGGTTTGAGAATTTTGAAAGGTGCTTGTTCATGGATGCAACATTGCTTCTCTGTGTTCATGTCAATCTTTGCAGTGTTGTCATGACATTTAATATTGCACATTGGTGGCTTCTATGACAAAATAAATACATTATAAGCAACCCCTGGTTTGGAAATAACTCAGCTGCCATACTGTGCAGGATCTGAAAGCCTGGAGGGTACAAAGCCGGCACCACCTGGCTGTCCTTTAGAGAAGGGGGTCTCTGTATGAGCTCAGACAACAGTTTCACTGGGGGATAAATGAACTATTTTGTCAAATTCAGCACCCAGTCCAGTTTCATTATTTTAGAGTAAAAAACTGTTTGGTGATAAGCTTTGTTTACACTTGGCAAAGTGTTGCTTCCTTTTCTAAGAGGGAAAAAAGACCAAAAAAAGCTCATAAAAATTTCAAAAAGCTTTTGACTTCAAATAGTTCTTGCAAAACTGCATTTGGATAAGTTAAGTGTGGAGGAATCAAAACCATATGGATTATGCTTTTTAAAAATAAACACTGATTCAAGCACTGAGGAAAATTCTTAGAAAAGTAGGCTTTAGTCTTCACAGACTCCAAATAGTCAAAAACAACGCTAAGAAATTTGATAAACCCAAAGCACAGCTGGGTTTACCCATTCTTAATTATAGTGTTTTCATTGTATATCATGTAAAAATAAACAGTCACAGGAGTGGCCTACATTCAGTTATTTTAGAATATGGTGAGGATTTTTTATGCATCTTTAGAGTAACCTCTGCCCAAATCCTGAATTTGACGTAAATATTTTAATCTTTCAAAAATATTAAGTGCTTGTCACTCATCATATTTTATTTTAAAATGTCCAGTCTTTGCCCCCAATATAAATTAAGTAAGTGTTCAGAATTCTATACATGATTCTTATAAAGTGACTTAATTTAGTGTCAATCTATACATCTAAATATTTAGCCATCAAAAAATGAGAAACTGGTACTCCAATTAAATGACATTTCTTGATTGGGATTAATGCTTATTGCAAATAGTCAAAATCAAGTTTTCATAACCACAGTCTTAATTCAAATTAAATTAATTCAACTAATGATTAATTCATTCTCCACCATATTGCAGGAACTTTGCTAGGCACTGAACTTTCAAAAGCAAGAAAATATGGTCTTTTGGAGAAAAAAAGGTGACATATGGTTAGGACACTTATTAGAATACAATGTAATATTTGTTTTAACCCAGAGAAATGTAAATCATTATGACTCCAGAAGAGAAATGAGCAGTTTCCTGGAGGAGAGAGTTGAGCCCTTTGAGATGAAGGGACATTTGAATTGGACCATAACAGCTCAGTAGGAATTTGCCTGATGAAAAAAAAATGAAAGTAAAGCATTCTATGTAAAGGGAACTACATGAACAAAAACTGAGATAATTTGGGAGAATCTGGAACATCCATGTGTGGCTGGAGTACAAGGTAGGTGGGAAATGACCAGAAATAAGGGTAGAATGTAGGGCTAAGCCACACAGAAAATAACTTTGTAGGTCATGTTACTGAGTCTGGAGTTAATGGGTGGCCACACATAGTTTTCAAGATCAGTATAAGATGTAGCGAGAAAGAAGATTTTAATAGTGAAGGATAATTTGTATGTGTATATGTGTATGTGAGGAGAAGGAGGGAGGTGGGGGGAGCTTATAAAATAGAGAAGCTTGTTAGGATTCTCCAAAAATGCATACCGGCTACTTCAACATAGCTAGTTTTGGCAAATTCAGCTACTATATAGTCACTTCAAAATAGGTTACGTGAGTATGGACCTCACCCGGCCTAATTACTACAGTATTACCAGCCCCCAACACAATCTTGGCACAAGGGAAGTGATCAATAAGAACTTGTTCTATGAATGAATAGCTGATGGAAATGTTGCATTGTATTAATATGAATCAGTGTAAAATTCAGTCAGGTCTAGAAAATCTACAGTAGAAGTGATGGAGAGGAAAAAATATCCAAAAGGGCACCTCAGATTTTCTATCTCATTTACTGTAATTTGGGAGGAAGAGGTCTTTCCTCATGGCAGGGCCAGTGGCTGTGGGGGCAACGTCTTTATCCTCTTACCTTCCATGCTGCCCGACCCGTTTCTACTTGTTCCTTGTGTGCTGTGCCCCAACCTCCAAAACTGTCCTCCCAGTTCAAGTGAAGCATCACTGACCTGGAAAACATTAAAGAGTGAGTAAAATTCTGTCTTGTGAACCCTCATTCTCCTTTCCTTTCCCCTTCCCTTGAATGACATACATGCCCTTTATATACAGGGGTCCAGCACAAATAACACCCCTTTATATTGCAAAATCATAAGCATGTAATTCTCTAACATAACAATATCACACTCAAGCACACCATATGATATTTTAGGTGAAATGTTCAAATTAAAACTGTACACTATTACCCTGCCAACCACACTCAAGCAGGCATTACTTCTGCTGAACCCTGTATTATGTAAAAGCAACATGGGCCTTCAGGTTTCTGGTGTTGCATATAAGGAGCTTGGAAGTTACCATCTGTCTTAGCAAATGGAAAAAAAACCACTGAAAAGTCAAAACTTTTCCTGGATTAGTATGAGAGGGCAAACTGCACCCCTGAGATTGGAGAGTCAGACTGGTGAATACAGGGCATTATGGCTTACCAGAGCAGAAGCTCCCTACTAGAGAAACTACCTAAAGAACCAGTGCTGAGGTGGGAAAAGCAGAACTGTAACTGATGAATAGCAGGAGGCTCAATGTGGACAAGTTTGAAAGTTTAAAACTCCAGGGGCATCCAGTTATACTGAACCTCTCATGGTATTGCGTGATTTACCTTCAGGAGTTTGACCAGAATCCCATAGTGAATATTGGAGAAAAACTCACTATGGCTCTGGCAGGAGGAGGGGAAAATAAATCACTTTTAATTATGCCAGAGCACTCTGATATTTTTAAATTAGGCATGCTGTTAGAGAAAATAGTTAATCAGAGCCTAAGCTTTTCAGACATTGTCAGAAACTGACCTAGGGGAAGGGAAATTCCCAAATCCAGTACACTGTAGCCATTCTGCTTACCCTAGTGAGGGAAGTTACGGTAGAAAGGCACGTGTTCCCCGAAAGACCGAGACTTATTCATATGACCATAGAATGTTTTTCCTGACCCCACATCTCATTGTCATATTAATAAACACTTAGTTATAGCAATTCATTTTACTCAGCATATTCTCTTACCATCAACAAAAAAAATTACAAGGCATACCAAAAATCAAAAACAACACAATTTGAAAAGACAGAATAAGCATCAGAATCAGATATAGCAGGGATTTTGGAGTTATCAGACTATGAATTTAAAATAACTATGATTAATACATTCAGGGCTCTTATAAATAAACAATATGCAAGACCAGATGGAGAATATAAGCAGAGATGGAAATCTTAAGAGAAAAGCTGAAAATAAATGCTAGAGATAAAAATAACAACATTGTAACAAAATGTGAAAAAGCAAAGAATGCCTTTGATGGGCTTCTTAGTAGACTGGACACGCTGAAGAAAGAATCTGTGAGATTGACGATATATCAATAAAATCCTCAGAAGGTGAAAAGCAAAGAGAACACAGACTGGAAAAAAAAAAAAAAAACAACCCAGGATATCCAGGAACTGTGAGAAGACTACAAACATATGTTTGATGATAGTAACAAGAGAAAGAAGAGAAGTAGGAACAGAAGAAATATTCAAAACTACTAATGACAGGAAATTTAAAAATATTTAAAACTATAATGACTGATAATTTCCCCAAGTTAATGTCAGAACAAAACAACAGATCCAGGGAGCACAAATAAAATAAACAAGATAAATAAAAACAAAACAAACAAACAAACAAAAAGTATACCTAGGCATTCATTTTCAAACTATAGAAAATCAAAGATAAAGAAAAACAATCCTGACAGAAGCCTGAATGGGTTGGGGGAGAATACCTTACTATAGAAGAACAAAAATAAGAAATACTTCTGATTTCTCAGAGGTCATACAAAGAAGAACAAAATTGAATGAAATATTTAGTGTTCACAGTGGAGAAAAAAAATCACCAATCTAGAATGTTATACCCTGCAAAATTATCCTTTAAAAATGAAGGAAGGCCTGACTGGGTTGCTCAGTTGGTTTGAGCATCGTCCTATACACCAAAAGGTCATGGGTTTGATTTCCAGTCAGGGCACATTCCTGAGTTGTGGGTTCAATCCTCTGTCAGGGCGCATACAGGAGGTAATGATCCATGTTTCTATCTCACATCAGTCTCTCTCTCTCGCTCCCTCCCTTCCTGACCCCCTCTTCTCTCTCTGAAATCAATAAACATATCCTTGGGTGGATATTTTTTAAATTAAAGACAAATAAAAATTTTGTAAGCAAATGAAAGTGAGGAAAATTTTCTCAGTAGAACTGCTTTGTAAGGAATGTTTAAAGAAATTCTTTGGTGAGAAGGAAAATACCCAACGTATGTCCAAAATTAGCTCTACATTAAGGATGGAAGAGCATCAAAGAAAGAGTAAGTAAAAGTAAAACAAAATTGGTGGTTGCTAGGGGTACAGAAGAAGGATTAATACGCAGAGCACAGAGGATTTTTAGGGCAGAGAAAATTCTATGATACTCTAATGGTTGATACAAGTCATTATACATTTGTCCAAACTTATGAAATGTACAACATCAAGGGTAAATACTAATGTAAACAATGGACTTTGGACAATTATAATGTGTCATTTGTAAGAAATGTACCAGTCTGGTGGAAGATATTGATGATGAGGGAGGCTATGCATGTGTAGGTACAGGGGATGTATGGGAAATTTCTGTACCTTCCCCTCAATATACCTGTAAACTTAAAACTGCTCTAGAAATGAAGTCTTAAAAAAGAAAAAAAAAGCAGAAAATGAATACTACCTTTATTGACTTTGTAGTGGTGTGAGATTCAATAAGTCTCAGTTCAACAATGGTAAAATGAACACAAAAATAATAGCTAGTATAAAAAAATTTTAATGAAAGCATGGTCCCAAGTAAGTGTTAGTTCCTTTATCCACTGCCTTTTTTTCCCATCTCATAGCCTGCTATGTGCCTGCTCATGTCTTTCTGTTAAAGTAGAAGCAATGTATCTTCAGCCAGAGATATTTAAATGGAAACTTATACTTAACTGTTCAAAATTAGGGGATTTTGCATCTGTTCATTAAATTTCTTTTTTTTTAAATAATTGTACCAAAGATCATTTTATCTCTCCCTAAAGTAAATAATATATTCAGGGAGACTCTAGTTGTAAAACCCTAATTAGGAAAAAAGAAAAAAAAAAACCTTTAATTCTGTAAGGGCACAGGCTAGCTCCAGTATATAACTTAACACTGTGACTCACAGATCTCTTAACTGTATAGGCAGCACCATTGACCAAAGGCTCATACATTGTGCCACATGCCCCAAGGGCCACACCCACCAAATTACTGGGCACTGTGGGGAAACAAAGGCAGATTTTTCATGGAAGACAAGAAACTCCTGGGATAATAGACTTTCACTCATGGACTCCTGATGGCCTTGCTGAGCATTCCTTAGACTGCGCAATGGTTTATGATGCTTCTGCTCAGTCTTCCATTATTACCAGACAGGGACCAGCTCAGAGCAGGTCTGCCTCTGGCCAGCCTGTAGTGTGTGGGTTCCTGGCTTCTTGTAGGGAAGATTTCACAATATGAGTCCAGGTGATTTTGAGGGCATGCTTATTAAAGCTGGTGACAGTGAAACAATGGAAAGACTTAGGGTAGACAAAGTAACAGGAGAGAGCCTAGGTGGTGCTTTGCTTTGGCTCACTAGGAAAGGAGTGAGCAAAGGCAGGGCTGCTGTTAGATCACTGGAAAGTCAGACAAAAAGGAGGCATTGGAGACAGGATCAGGGGTTAGCTCTGAGTTGAGCTCCTCCTTCCTGCTGCTCCCCTGGCTGCAAGTCTCTGGCAGAATCTAGAGCTCAGGGAGGAAGTAAAAAGTTCCTGCCCGGGGAAGAGGCATGGGCACACTCTAGAGCAAGCCCTCACTGAGTCTTTGGCATCAGAGCTTTTCATCTTTTCTTTTTCTGGGGGTCAGAATCTTAGGGGAGGGTTTCAGTAGAATATTCATCAGCTTTTCAGGTGCATTTTTAATTTGTTGATGCATCAAAATGAGGGTATGGCGGGGGTAGAAATATTCTTTGGTGTGCTATACTCTTTCGCTTTTATCTTGAGTCTGTCTGGCTCTTAATGGGTTTTTTGTTATTTGTTCCCCTGACTTCATCTGTCCTTGACTTTAGCTGGCACAGATGGCATTAATTGTGTCTCTCTTCTCTATTTCCCAGACCAAAGAGATTTAAGCTATGTATTCTTTGGTTAGGAAGGAGAGGTATGAACCATTTGCTCTCCAGTATCCTTGGTTAAGGTAGATAAGATCTGCAATTCATCAGCTGGCTGTAAGGTGCTCAAACTGTTTAGCCTTATTTAATCTTCTTGTCTCAGTTTCCCCAGTCTACTTGCCAGGAATTTTCCTAGCTTTTTACTGTTCTATCACACACCCTCTCTCTGTTCTACCAGGGGCCAGATCAGAACCATGTTCAAGCATCCCCCAGTCTCTTCTAGCTCCCTGTTCATTTGCTTTCACACAGTAGTGTTCCCTAATAAAATCCTTGCAAATTTAATCATATCTTTTATTTGTTTCATAGAAATAACATACTAAAAGGGCCCAATGAGAGATTTCTTCCACTTCAAACATAGTTATTAATGTATCCACCTACAAAAATCAAAATTGCTAACACTCTTTGAAGAACAGTTTACATTTTCAAAATTCAATGAACACTTAAAGCATGACCTAGCATGGTTGCTACAACTACACATAAGATAAAATCCAGACATCGAGTCTATTTTATATATGGTCTCTTATCTATTCCTCCACCACCCACATACCTTACACTGTAAAGTGACTCATTCATAACCTGCAGGTTCTTCTGTCTTTGACTGTTTTTCCTCTTGTGTTTAAACTGACTTTCACAATTCCACCCTTACCACTCAAGGCTTAACCGAATGGCTTCCTTCAATCAGAGGCTTCCTCCCAATCTTTCGGGCTGGGGTACCACCCAAACAGTTGCTTCATCTACAGGTGTGTGTATGGCTGAATAATAGAGCTAACTGTATCACCAATGACACTGTGTGATTCCTTTCTGTGTTCTCCACAGTGTTTACTCAAGAGCGTGATCGACTGTAAATTTTAAGTTTAATAAAAAGCCAAATCAGTTAATGTTATGTAAAGAAAATAGAATGGATTTTGGAAATAGGACAATGTGAGTTGAAATATCAGATCCTCACTTACCAGTTGTATGAAGAGGTAAATCACTTAATTTCCCTGAGGTTTGTAAAATGGGAATAGATAATAGACCTCACATTGCACAGGCTTTATGAGAATTAAATGAGATACTCTGTTTATTTTCATTCATTTGAAAACTGAGTACCTACTAAGAGCTAGGTACTGTGTTAAGTCTTGTGGATACATCAGTGATCAAGAGTTAGGTTACCTAACCTCAGAAACTTTATTTATTTGTGTAGAAAGGCAGTAAAAGATTAAACAAAAAACCCTGCAGATTTGTCCTAAATTTTTTTAAGACAACTGGTATGATGCTATAATAGATAATGATGGAAAGGGGAAAGTAACAATGTTAGGATATCAGAAAAGTGTCTTTGAGGAAGAGCTGGATGTAACATACAATATGCTCTGTATCAATCAGGGTTCCATTAGATAAAGTCACAAAACAAATGGGACACACACACAATTGATCAACAAAAATAAATACATATATTTCACAATTTGACAGAAAATCCCCTAACTTCAAACACACATACATACAGTGTGTATGTATATGTATGTTTATAGAAATATATGTAGTATTAATAGCTATAGTATTAATATATGCATAATCTATATGATTTATTACAAGGATTTGGCTTATGTGATTAGTTAGGCAAGTTCAAAACCTTATCACAGGCTGTAAACTCTAGAGCAAGTTCCAAAGCTACAGTCACAGGTCGTCTTTTTCTTTCTTTCTTTCTTTCTTTCTTTCTTTCTTTCTTTCTTTCTTTCTTTCTTTCTTTCTTTCTTTCTTTCTTCTTTCTTCTTTCTTTCTTTCTTTCTTTCTTTCTTTTTTCTCTCTTTTTCTCTTTTTTTTGTTTTCCAGTGAAATCTCAGTTGTCCTCTTAAAGCCTTTCAACTAAATGGATCAGGCCAACCCAAAATATCAAAGATAATCTCCTTTACTTAAAGTCAACTGATTGCAGATGTTAATTGCATTTATCAAAAACCTTCACAGCAACATCAAGATTAATGTTTAATCTTGATACTTGATACTACATACTATAAAGCTACTCAAGTTGACACATAAGATTGACTATCACATGCTCTAAGATGTTCATTGTTTTGCCATAAATCCTCTAAATTAAATCATAATTTGGGGAACCTGGGTGTTTAATCAGTTTTCCAATGAAAATTATTCCCCCATGGCTTTCAGTACCTCTTTCTTATCAAAACCACAATAAGTAAGGAGTTTTAAAAGAAAGACGTTTCGTTTTTCCTGAAATGAAACAACACATTATTGTCTTTTCTGTTGTGAGATTCTATACCATGACAGCTGAACAGGCTCAATTTTAGGTCATTATTTTTAAATATTAAAAACAAATTAAGAAAAGATGAAGAAAGGTGGGTGCTCTGTAACACCCATGAAGCAGTGCTGTTACTAAACAGAAGCAAGTGGGGTCCTGCTGCCTGCAGCCACCCTCCAGGCAAAATTCTGGAGTTAAAGATTTGGTGATAAAGAAAAGGAGTCTTTAATGATCTCTCCTATAAGTGGAACCTAATCAACAAAATGAACAAGCAAGCAAAATAGAACCACAGACATGGAAATAAAGAACAAACTGACAGTAACCATAGGAGAAGGGAGAGGGGAATAATGGAGGAAAGAAGGGGAAGGGTCATCAAGGAACATGTGTAAAGGACCCGTGGACAAAGCCAATAGGGAGAGGATTGAGTGTGGGAGGTGGGGGTGGCTGGGGCGGGGGAGAGTGGTTGGGGGGAAATGGGGGCAACTGAACAATAATTAAAAAAAGAAATTCAAACATATATATATATATATATATATATAAAGCTTCTCCCTTTGGAAACTGTTCTACCCTCCATGAGGTGTCTGAGCTGCAGCTGGGTTTATTGCCTTTGCCCACTAGCTTTCCTTTGTAAGGCCTGTGTCAGGTCCAGCTGGACAAACACAAACAAGTCACTTAAGCACTCTGACCTTCATCTCCACGGGGAAGTTATGAGGATAAAGTCTGACAATGCATGCCCATCTTCCAGCACAGTGTTGACAACAACGACAATGGCCATTTTCAGACTACGTGATTAGCCATGTTTCATTTAAGAGCATATGACATGTACACACAGAAAGACACATGCTTACATAGGCCTACATATGTGTGTCCATTTATTTGCACAGGTACACATTCCAAATTCATATTTCAATGACTTACTGGATGTGGGCTAGTCAGTTGTCTACTTTAAAATAATTTGTTAAGCTATACATCTATGTTTCATGCATTTTTCTGCATGTGTGTTATATTTCACAAAAAAAACTAAAGAGATCTATTGTTTCCAACGGACAAAGTAAATTTTGTACTTGTGAAGACTGTTTGAAATACTGAAATGTAATAAAAGCTTATAAGACAAAAAAAAAAAAAAAAGGAATCTCTAGTCCAAAGCTACACAGTTTCAGAATAATAGCTTTCCACATACATTAGTCACTTAAGCTTATTTATTAAGGCTAAAATTTTTAACTCCTGAGTTCCCCTATCATTCCACCAGTTAGTTTTTAATTATCTTATTTTCATAGGGTTAATTTACAAACTAAAACAACATAAGATACAAAAGCTATGCAATTTCAGAAGAGTGGCAGGTTTATACCTCAGAGCTCGTCCCCTCTAGAACACCCAAAGAAAAATCCTAACACCCTCTACCAGGCCAGCCTGATCCTAGGCTGTATTTGAAGTTCCTTCCCATCCAAAATACCATGCCTAGGGAAGCACAGGCACCTGCAGCACAATCATCCAGGCATCCTTGAGTAAGAAAGCCAAGGGGTCAGTCTCTGTTCTCCTATTATTTTACATCTTCTGGCCCACAATTCCATGTGCTCCAAAGCAAGTCAGCTTCTCAGCGAATCCTGTCCTAGGCTGTGTACCACTGGCTCAGGCACCATCCTCCAATGACCCCTCCCTTTTTCTCCCCAGGGATCTGATCAGATCTCTGTGTATCCATATAACTATCAAATATTTTTAAATGACTGATAGGGAAGACCCTTATTTTCTTCCTTTTGGTGCCTCATATTTTGACTTCTAGATGATTGTTTTAAATATTCATCTAATTTTGATCAAATACTCACATCTTCCATATTAAAACTAAATTGAAAGCATATTTATGTTGCAAGTAAATATTAAGCAACATATGAGTTGAAAAAATGAATTAAAAATCAGTATAGAAAGTCTGTTAAATAAATCACATGTAAAGTGGACTAAAATATAAATTCTTATTCCTTCTTATTCCCAGGCATAAGTGATTTTTTTTCTTCACATAAAACATAATTTTAAATTAATGGGTGTTCATTTATTTTTTTCTTTTTCCCCTTGGTTCTTAAATTCCAAATAGCAGAGTCTAAGCTGTTGGTTTCATAAATGGGAATGGACCTTGGTACTTGTCAACTTTCCCCTTGGGAATCAAGGAGCATCACTTTTGGCAGAGTTCCACAAAAATGTCAGATATCGTATTGACCAAAGAAATTAGAATAACCACTGGATTGATTCAGCTGCTCTGTCACAGCAACTGGAAATGAAACGTTTCACTGGAGTTTGAAGTCATTCGTCTTCGGGTGCGAGGGAGCCTGTTCAGTCCAACTGTTGAAGCTTCTCACATGCACATGCAGCCCCCAGCTCTGACCACAGTGTCTGCATCCTGATGCGGAGGCATCCGGAACACACCAGCTGTAACCAACCCATAACTGGTACTTGAAGATCCAATGTTTCCTTCTGATCAGAGAATGAAAAGTTAGAATGTTTCTTTAATTTAGAGTTATGCTCTCCTCCAAGGTGATTTTGCTTTCTTAATACCATTTGAAACCCTGTTCTTACCCTCAAAATTATTTTTTAAATACATTTTAAACTGAAAGTAGTCCCATTCAATAGGAATCCCATCTGCCAGGAATCCGATCCCATAAAGTTAAGGAATATTATGCTGAGACTTTAGAATCATTATAACTGTCATAATGATGCATAGTTTAGTAAAGATAAAAATTGTAAACTAATATTTTATTGAATAATAAAATGTATAATTTTAAATATTGGACTGGAAAAATTGTATTACTATAAGAATAAAAGACAAGGAAACTGAGGAATGGCAAGATACCTAAATTACTCAGGTTCCCCTGGGAAACATGACAATTTTTAATGCCTTATTACTGGCTCGGGGCTTCTATCACCAGGCTTGTGCATTTGGTAAATGCCATCTGTCGTAACTTTTTCCCGATGATACATGATGCACATTAGTGTATTAAAGGTCTGCAGTTAAGAACCTTGAGCTTGTGTTGCCTAATGTTATTCGACCATATTCTTTTTTATGCTAATTAATATTCTGAGATGCTCGAGCTTTCTGGAAGACGTTTTAGGAAATATTATGCTAGATCCTGCAGCTGGTCTAAAGAACAATCAAAGAGAATCGGGGGTGATAACCAGGAAAATGTTGTCCCTTGGATTCAATGGGGAAAGGGAGGCTTGGAGTGGTGACAGACCAGAAAGAGCACTGAAGCAAAGAGCATGAGCCGTTGATCAGCATAGAACACTAGTGACTGGTGGTGAAAAGCTGTAGGCGAAAACTAGAGCTCATGGACGTAAGTGATGAAAACATATTAACAGCAATCTGGCTCCATTCAATTTGCCAATGACATCTGGGGGTTTTGAAATTTCCTGTATCATTTCCCTATAAATCCTGTCAAGAAATAGGAACATTTAAAATAGAATGCAAATATAAAATGTATAAAAACTCATTTTCTTTTAGGACTGCGAAAACAAACAAACAAACAAAGGATTAATGACAATGATGTGTAGAGAAATAGTGATGGGCTCAGTGTCTCATCTACCCCTAGTCCCATAAAAGGGAAGGTCTGACAGCATGGTGGGTGATACCAATTTAATAAAAGCATAAGATCCCTAGTTGCAAGTGAGAATGTTAAGATAGAAATTTAGAGAAAAGAGATGTGCCGATATGGTCATTACAGGAAGAGAGACAAGTCAATTACTCCAAACATAAATACCCTGGACTAACCAAAACACACTTCATTTGTGACACCCTATTTTGCTCAGCTATTGCGGTACCAAAGTCACAGCAAAAGCTGCTTATCACCTGTGAGTAAATGCAACAAACAAATGGCTTGTTTTTTTCAGGTTCTGTGTGCCCCGAGCTCTGCTTGGTCATACTGCTCATACAAGCAGAGAACAGCGAAATTGGGCAGGGAAGGATGATGGCTCAGATTAGCTCTGCTTCCTGCCCTCTTGGGAGCGGGAAACAGCCCAGAGAAAAGCCCTTGGTTTAACGTACCAGCTCGATGAGCACTGCAGGGAATCAGGCTCAGCTCTGCTTTGAACTTGGGGCCCAAGTGGTTTCTTTGTCACTGGTTTTTAAGGGATTATATGTTCTAAGAATTGTGTGCAATACTGAAGAAAATGAATTTAGCACAAGTCTTTGGTATTCTCATAATCCTTAATGGCTTCAGTCTTTCTATACTGCTCTTCCTCTTGTGTCATAGGATTTTCAACTCAGTTGTTGAGGAAGATCTGCCATTGTTTTCATTAAGACAGATGATATTTTCATGGATACCGAATGACACTCTGCCTCCTCATAGCATAAATTGTATTCAGAAATAAAAGATATTCAGTCGATTAAAAGCTACACGGTGTTTCTTATTATTGGAATTCTTTTATTAAACAGTATGTCATGAACTGACTTCTCCTCAAAAGTAATTTGTTAACAAATCCATGAAACATTTATTTTTATTCAATCAAGGTACATTTATAGAGCATCAAAAATGTGTTTGGTCATGTGAGATGTTCTGGCAGAGGTACAAAAAGATTAAGAAGACATAAATATGATAGAATATTGAATAATATTGACACAGAAGTACTAATATTAAAACATGTTATAGGAGCACAAAAGGAGATTGTTGGGAAAAGTTTCCCTGAGATGACCTTTGAACTGCTTCCTGGGGATAAATATGTGTTGGCCTGAGGTAGAGGGAAGGGTATCACAAACAGAAGCACAGTATGAAAAAAAGTACAAGACTGAGGGGTTTTTAGAACAGCATGGAGTTTTGTGCAGGTGACACACAGCTGTACGTAGGGCAGGTGGGGAATACGGAGCTAGAGAAGGGGATTCAGAATATATAAAAAACAAGTAGAATAACAGTTTCTTTCCACTGAAGATAAAAGGGACCAAAGAAAGTTTCTAAGAAAAGAACTACTATAACCAAGCAGATTAATAGCTTAGAAATATTACTATGGCAAACTGAGATAGCCAGAAGAGACTGGTAAAATGTGGGAGGCAAACAGAAAACGTAAATCTCTTAGTTAAGATTTTTTCTTCTCTAAATATTTATAATTCCTGAAAGATGTTCAGAGGCAATTCCTGAATTGTCCTCAAGACCCAGAGTTCGGGGTCAATGCATTTCCACACTAGCCACTCACTAAAGGAATATGCCCAGCAGACACTAGGTTTGGAGTGAACTGACAGTTGGAACCAAACGGAGGGATATCTCTCCTGAGTCAGTCAAAGACGAAGGCAGGATAATTATTTTCATGAGCAAATAGTAAAAAATCTGGATGCATAACCTACTTTATGTATTAGATTGAGAGAGACTTTGCTCTCTGAATGTGTTCCAAGAAATTTTTGGGGGTGGAATTGCATCATATATTATGAAACCTTTGGCATTTCTCAGGTCTGATACTGTTTAGACAAGCTAATTAGGAAAGATTACTGTTGTTTTATGGTACTATGGAACAGGAAAATATGCCATTGTATTCTTTAAGGGGAAAAATGTATTTCAGCTGATGAGGCTTCTATTTATAGTGACTCTTTAGAAAGCTCCATGACAGGAAGACCCTGTATCCTAAACTGTCAATATGCTCTGGCATGGTCATTCTAAAAATTTGAGAAACACTTGTAATGTATCTTATTTTGGCCCTTAAACTCCTAAATTTGATTGATCATATGATTGATCTAAAAATGATTGCACAGAGCTTAACTCTTAAAATACTTGGGGTCCTCAGTGCCTTGTGAAAAGCAGATCTTGTTTAGTTTAGCTTTCTACTCAAGCCAAAACCAAATTGCAGCATGTGAGAAAATCTTGTATTTTTTTGTTTTTCAATTTATTCTCAAATGACTACTTATTGAACATTTCCCCAGAGGTTATTTTGGTTCTTGTTTTAATAATTCAATGAAAAATTAATACTATGAGTTAGATACCATGCTGGACACGAATTCAGTGATGACTAAGACCTGCCAAGAAATCATCTGTATATATTGGTGGAAATGTGGACTGATGCACCATCTTGGAGAGGTACTAGGCAGTAGAGGTCCGTGATTCCTTACCTGCAACTCTGAAATGCAGACAACACTGAGAACATATTTTCTAGTGAGTCTTGCCCTGAAATGCCATGTGAGGTTATTTATCATCTTTATGCTGTTCAGTGGGAATAGTCATACATTTATTTGTGTAGGGACTAACACTCCACACAAGTACTCCTAATCTTCTTGCATGATATATGGCATACGTTTCATATTGCCTTTCTAAAATCTGAAAAATTCTGAGTTCCAAAACATATCTGACTTTGAGAGTCTCATATAAGGAATTACGGGTTTATATTTCCCTCTTGCAATGTTGTTAAACTGGACTTGTAAAATCAGCTGTGTAAATAATTTTTTTTACTTTATAGGCTATATTTAAACAGTAAAGTTTCCTTAGACTTCCTACATGGTTTACTTGGAAATGCTTTTAAAAAGCCTCATTGTGATATTTTAAAATGCTTTTCTATACTTTTTAATGATCGTTTTTCTTATGGTGCAAGTCATATGTTTTAAACCAGTCCTTTCCCTCTTTGTTACTTGTATTTGGTAATATTGTACAGATTGCTGTGGAGGGCTTCCATGGGATTCCAGTGAGCTGGAGGACCCATGTTGAAAACCATCATTTGAAAGGACTATTTTAGGTGGTATATTAAATAGTGCAAAAGCCAGACACAATTCTGCCCCTCATTTTTGTGTATGGCACAGACCTAAGTCCTTCCTCTATTTTTTTAAAAGATTTTATTTATCTTTAGAGGGAAAGGCAAGAAGGAGTGAAATATATCAATGTATGGTTGTCTCTTGTGCATCCTATGCTGGGAACTGGCCTGCAATCCAGGCATGTGACCTGACTGGGAATTGAACCACGATCCTTTAGTTCGCAGGCCCGCGCTCAATCCACTGAGCTACACCAGCCAGAGCCCTTCCTCCATTCTTAACTGAGACTCAAATTAAATTAATTCCTTATGTGCCTGGTGTTTTTCAGTTTTCAGTTCATCTTGTGCAGTCACAGAAATGAGTAATAAAAGCTGAAATAAGTCTAGCAAGAAAAAGCACAACAAGATTCAAAAGGAGATAATTAAATTCCTCAAATGCTGTAGGGCCAATATTTAAAAATATGAAGAAATCGGTCTCTCTTTTATATTTTAGCATACTTCTCCTATTATCTGCACAAATATAGCTTCATAGCCAGATGGAATCAAGCAGCAAACTATTTAGAGGTCCAGTTCAAAGGCTTATTCCTAGTTTTGATTCAAGCCACAAGAAGAATAAAACAAACTAATAACCGTACAGGAAAGTCTGCCTGCCACTGAACATGATTTTCAAGATGGGACCTCCCTTAAAATAACTAATTTGTGTGTGTGTCTGAGTGTTGAAGGCAATATCCCTCATGGGGTGTTCTTTTCCACTCAGAAAATCTATTCATGGAAAAAATGGAAGATTGACATCCAGAGGTACCATTAACCAAGATTAAAATGTTAAATACTAAGCCTAACATCACTACATGTTTTTTGTGTTGTATACTTTCAACGTTAACCACATTCTTTGTTTCATACAAATTATTTCTTCCATACCATATTCTTATCTTCAATATATAGGACCTGTCATCAGTTGTTGGCTTAGGAATTTCCCATATTTCTCTACAACCTCAGAATCAAAATGTATTTAATACAGATCAAATATATATTCTTTAGATAGGTATTGGTTACAGCTGGTTTAGAGAAGTGTGTTTCCATCTATTTGACTTCCTTTGTGAATGCCAACTATCCAGATCTACAAGCTAGACAGACATGAGAAAAGATTATAGTTCTTAAAGGGTTTGGTAGTGGATGTGATGTTTTAAGAGGTGATTTTCAAACTTTCTCCTGTGGAACCATCATACTAAAAGGTATGGAGAGGACCACTGACATTTGATTCCAATTTAATATTTTAACTGTAATAAACTGTTAAGGCACATTCAAATGCATTATACACTCAATTTTAACACATTGTAGACCACCAGCATATTGGCTTCTGTTGCCAGGTTAACTGGCTTTTGTGAAGGCCTTAACATAAAATCATTCCTACCATCTCTGGGCCTATATTTGAATTTGCAGACATCTGTCTTTGATTAAGATGGTTATATGGTTATAGCTCTGGGCTTTTCTTTCTTTCCTTTTTTGTAACTCACATCTGTGCACGCCTGTAAACACATGCACACACAGAAACGTGCACAAAGACAAGGTTGTCCCCTCCTATTTGTCTGTAAGAGTCAAGATGTTCTGTTTTCTAAACAACCCAGTAAATTATAAATGGAATGCCAAAGTTGATATGACTTCAGCAATCACCTAAATTACTGTCTAAAAGGTTTGTACTTGTCAAGCAGGATTTTCACTTCTTTTCATGTTATGCAATTTCCATATTGTTTGAATGTTTACCATGTATGTGCGTTGTTATCATGAAAAAGATAAACATTTCCAAATAAAAATGCAATTTTTAATCTCTCTTGCATTAGATTTACTTTTAAAAATACTATTTTACTTCACAAATATTTGAAAAACACTGCTTTATATGAAGTGGTTTTAAATATTGTACTTGCAGTCATGCTAATTTATAACCAATAAGTATTCAGGAAATTGATCCAAATTGTTTTTTCCATCTCTTTTACTACCATTGTGTCCCTAGGTAAAAAATTTAAGATCATTTCTAATATACTTTCTCAAGAGCAAAATAAAGTTCATAATAATTACCCTCACAGTTGTCATAGGGTTTAATTAAAATGTTGAAAACGGCGCTTACCTCACAATAAGTCTTCAATATATAATGTTTTTATTATAAAGCATTTTTGAAAGAATTAAATGTGTAAAATAGTTTTGAGAACTAATCAATTAAAATGTGTAAAGCTTGGTTGCTTGATGCTTAAACAAAACTATATTACTTAGGCTTCAAACAGTGTTTATTCAAACAGATATAAAGTGGTTAAGAGTTGAGTTTTACTCTAAATATGCTAAGATCAATTATATTTCATGTTTTCTCAACATCTCTGAATTGAATTTCCCAGTTTGCAGATGGCAGTAAGCCTTCTCTGAGTAGTGAAATACCAGGCTCAGGGTGGGGAGATGCACTCTGTTATTATAAGTGGGTGGAAAAGTACGTGGTTGAGTTCCAGGCTCAAAGGCAACCAGTTAAAAGCAGGGAGGGGAGGGGGAAAGCACTATAGGGTACTCACGAAATGTTTCTTCCAAGCAACCCCTGAGGAAGCAGGAGTGGAAAGACAGCCATCATGGGGGATTCCCCAAGTCAGTGAGCTGTCAGCACTACTGACAGTAAAATGATGGGCATCACCAACATGTTTCTTGGAAACCAACCAGAGAATTTATTTTTACCTGTCTTCAAAGCCATGTGTATCTATACGCAAAGCACAGTTGGCAATGCTGGCCACTAGAAAAAAAAACATAAAAAAAGAAATTCAAGGATTTGCTAATGGAAGCAATCTCTTGCTTCAGGGAATATATATTTGACTATAAAATTGAAGTATTTATCCCATTTAAAATGTATAATATATATATACACATTATATATATATATATATATATATATATATATATATATACACACATGTATACACACACACACACAATGTGTATATATACACACAATCCTCTTAGGAGTTGTCTAGAAGTAAAAAATCATGATATAAATAGAATTTCCTTCATTTGCCTTTCAGAGAACACCCAGCAGCGGTCTGCCATGAAGCAAAACAAGTTAAATTTACCTAGTGTATGACCATTCACAAGACAATTGTATACCTGTTATCTCATTTAGTCCTCAAAAGAGTTCAAAACATCTCCTGTGGGTGAGAAGAAAGACTGGCCAGGAGGCATTGTATAGAGGGTTCCGTATGTTCTACTCAGCCATTCATAGTATTGAATACCATCAATACTGATTGTATTCTGTGGAGAAATAGAGGCCACTAAGCCAAGAAAACATTTTTAAGGATAGATCTATAAATTCTTTTGTCATTTAAAAGAATGTTTTTTCCTTCCCAGTCTATATCGTTGCATGCACTTTTCCATGACTGGGCAAATAGCTCAGACTTTTGGTTAGTTGGACGTAAATAATCTCTGAACATTCTTTTCATATGGTACCATACAGGTGGAACTAACTGGTCTGATTAAAAACCTTTGATTTTTATTGAAAAACATCATACTATGAGGACACAAGATGGATATTCCCTTGTATAAAAACAAACAAACAAAAACCACAACTCTAAGAATGTTTTATCAGAATTCAGGAGTGCCTGGAGTATGAATCTTTATAAAGATAGGACTTAGATACATCCATCTCTCTGCGGACCACTTTTAAAGTCAGAATCATACCAGGACCGTACCAGAAATTCTCTTTTTCAACATGGGCTGATGCAGCAATTACAAGTTAACTGAATACTTGATGGCGGTCAAAAAGGACAGCAAACACCCAAACACACGAACAAACCAAAAATAGCAACAATGAAACCCAGGTTAACAGTGTCATACACAATTTTTTTTAATCAAAGAAATTCACCCTCACTTTTTTTGTTTGTTTTGCCCTTTTATTTTTCTGTACCTCATTTTTGTCTATGAGTATATGCCTATTTTCAAAAAAAACTGACCCAATTTTTTTACATTAGAAGCTTAGTATGTTCCATTTGCTATGCAAAGCCTCTCAGATCACCAGCAAACTGTAAGAAATAGTATTCAAACAAATGAAAAGCTTATCATGAAGGTCAGAAAAAAGGAGACTCTGAGCAGAGTCAACTGAAGTGATACATTCTATAACAGGGGTTATTTGGAACTACTGAATTTGATATTTTGGTGGTGAAGTAGTCTGTGGAATCAGGCAGCTTCCTAATATTCCCAGATTGGTTAAACATATAAGAACAGACCTCTTAAAGGAAACCAAAAATAGTATTGTGGTACTGAGAGTATTTAATTTTTTTCATTCTTAAAATTGACATGGCAATAAATAATGCACACACACTTTTGTACAAAGTATAATTCAATTAGAAAAAATGAATTTTGTGTCATTCTCTAAATGGAGAACACCCTAATGTACGTAATGTGCAGTATTAATTGCCCATTTGGAGATGAAATTAATTGCATTTGGAAAGTTATTTTTCCCTCAAATCATCACCAAGTACAATTAAACGTATTTTAAATAAAGGTACATATATTTTATTCATGCCCAGAGTGTGTTAGAAGTTATAAAATATTAAGATGTAGGTAAGATGGAGAACTGCAAGGCAAAATAGGGAAGTGTGTTGACAATGCCCTGCTTGAATGAGCAAGCATTTATGAAAAGAGTTAAAGCAGGCCCTCCTGTGCAGTAGAAAGAAATGCCACAGAGGAAGATGCTGGAGCTGAACCTGCCCGCAGGCACAAAAAACCTGACTGATTGTGTCAAAGGGTTGTTTCAGTCTTGGGGATGGAAACAGACGTGAGGTATAGAAGAAAATGTGAATAAGAGCCTTCACAGAACTACCTTGCCTGTTTCCCATTTTCTGAGCATGTTTTGTGTTTTCTCACCCCTGCACCTTTGCTGGACACTATCCAACACATTTTTGGGACTTGCCTATTATCTCCTAGAGACTTCCCATGTGGAAATGCTATGTAGATGATAAAAATCAAGCTTAAGTGCTATATGACCTGCAAAGATTCCCCAATTCCTCAAGCTATGATCTCTATCATCTCTAAACTCTTAACACTTTATGAAACACCATATACCAGTTATTATTGTATACAAGACAAACCCTTTACACATGTACATTAGCTCACTGAATTTTTGCCAAGAGCTTTGTAGATCCATTATTCTCTTTTTAAAGATAAGAGAATATGCCTAAAAAAAGATAATGACTTATTGAAAGTTAAATAGCTAGGAAATAGAGGATTTGTGTTTAAACCAAGGTCAATTTTATTTGTTTTATTGAATCTTCTTTTATGTAATAATTCTCTATAAATTCCATACTTTTTTACCAAGTAAAACACTTTGAGTGCAAGCAACAGAAATCCTTAGAAACTAAATTAAGCTTAAGGATATTATGATAATAATGTGGGGTTATATCACAGAACTTAAGGTCAGGGAGAACAATAGAACCTCCTGAAGGAGTGATATGAAGGTTGACTAATAACAGAATGGATTGGGATATCTAGATCTGAGATTGGTTTCTTGTTTTTCTTCTACCCCTGCCACAATACAGTTTGGGTAGGAACAACACCAATCTTTAATTCACAGTTCAACCTGTTGGTCTAAGTCACCCAGGATGGCCTCCATTCATGGTCTCAGACAATCAATGCTTGGCCTTTCTTGGCCACAGTAGTGATTTTCTAGGTTCAGGAAATGGCTCAAGTGGTCCCAATCAACTGAAACTGAAACTTTTTTAAAAAGATGGTTGAGAAAAGAAAAATCTTCTTTTGATAGATGGTTTCTGAGGTTAAAGTCAGTAAATCAAGTAGGGTAGTGACTCAGGGAACAGAGCTGGGCCCTGATCAAACTACATCTGAACTTTGCTCTAAGTAGTAGGCTGCTTTGTTATTCCATTCTTCTCTGCCTATCCTTGTAAGAATTATATTTACCCACCCTTCCCTGCCAATATCAGCCAAGTAACCTGCTTTCATGAGTTGAAAAAAAATGCATGTAATTTCTGAAAAGAAGATTTAAAAGCTAATATACAGGATCTGGCACAAATAATGCCCCCTTTTATTATAAAATCTTTTATTACAAAATCATAAGCATGTAATTCTGTAACATAACAATATAACACTCAAGCACACCATATGAAATTTTAGTTGAAATGTTCAAATTAAAACTATAGATTATTGCACCCATGTTATTACCCTACCAACCACACTCAACCTGTACAGTTCCATTTTTTTCTCTTTGTATTATTCTATGAGATTTCCTATGTAGGGGCTGCTCCTTAAATATGCATACCAGAATAAAGTAGACACTTGAAATAGAGAAGTAGCTTGCTTCAAAGAAACCTATGTTGTAAGCTACTACAGTTTTAGAATTCTTCCTAAAACATAGCCTAGTGAAAAGCAGTTACTATTATCTCTGATCTTTGCCATTAAAGAAACCAATGAATGTCCTTTATTGTTGAAGCCAGTTTAAATTTTCTGTTATTTTGTATTGGAAATTTCCTAACTGACAAACCATTTTAGCCAACTGAATAATAGTATCCACTCTAAGTGGTATCAGGAAAACCTTTTCAACATGAAAACTTCCTAATGACACATTATTATAAACTCTTGCATCAGTAGTTCCTGATATTTAGCTGGGTGTAGTTATGGCTACAAAGATGGAGGTCACCATATTTGTGAACACCCACATGAGATGGAAAGGGCTTCTTTAGTTTTTATAATTATCTTAATGAAATCATGTAGAATACGTTTAATATAATGCATAAAATTTTACCATTTGTATTTTCCAAATTTTTTTTCTCCCATGCAAAACATGTTCTCTCTCATAACATAAAATCAAAAGCTAAAAAGCACATAAGTGAATCTCTTTGATGCTTATTTCAAAGCATTTCAGGAGAGTTAATTACAGCAATAGTCTCAGAAATAGTTAAGTGCTATTATTTCTCTTCCATACTTGGGTAAGTGAAAACCCTGAACATTTAAATACCTTTCTTGGAGACCACACAGCAAGTCACGGATAGAACTCAGTGTTCCTAACTGTTGATCTCTACAATCTCAGTGTGGTCTGTAACCTTTTTATATCAGAACACTCACAGGAAGAGGAGACTTTTTTATCAAAACACTCTACCAACACTAACCTGCAGAACTATTAGTGCTTATTACCATTTAGAGCCTGTTTTGAGTCCACCTTGTGTCTTTGTGATCAACAAGACACTTGAATTAAGTTACTGCAAGTCCAGCAAAATAGCCATGTCTGTTCTGAACCTCTTTTGAGCAAGTAGCTTAACCAGGAAAATGCACTGTTCAAGTATCCTTTGGACACGTCCTGTTCCTTACATCTAATTCCATTGAATTGCCACAGTGGAGCTGGAAAAGGGAGTTAGAGAAACAAAAAGACTTCCTGATTTAAAAAATAACAATTTTTATCCCAAAGAATATATCTCAATTATAATAATAATAATAAAAATTATTGTTATTTTACCTACAATATTACCTACATTTTAGCAACTTTAATGACTATGTTAAATACATCACCCAACTGTTCTAAGAGACTATGTAGATAGCAGATATTTAGTTATCAAGAAAAATAAATGGGTACAATAGAAAATGATGGTTCACCAGCCATTCACAGAGCTGCATCCCAAGTATCAGGGTTATAACTAAAACTCACAAACTTTTCACAGTGAGCTTGTAAGCCCACCTTGAAAACTGTCATTTTTTCTAGGCCATACAGCAAAACATGACAATATAAATCTAAAAATACATACTATTTTGCTTTGGCAACTTTTCTCAAGACTATAGATTCTCTACATAAACATAATATGTTTAGTGCTTACATTGTCATAGTTGTCACATACATTTAAGCCAAAAGACTATTAACTACAGTATTCTAAAGTTTGAGATTTCGATCTTAAAGAAAAAGTATTTTAATAATGTTTTAGTTTATTTTCTTAATTATCTAAAACATGCCAAAATTGTACTGCTAAGCCTACTTTTAACATTGCCCCTCCAAAAAAGGCACAATTATACTGATCTAATTCAAGGAAAATAGAACTGTTCCTGGATTTTTAGATCTTCTGAAGGGAAACTAGCACTATTTCTCAACTTTTGTTAATTTCATGGAATATTTAATGTAATATTATTTGTGTGTGCCTTATTTTTCCCCTTGTGCTAATTTACAATAGCCAAAGTAAATTTTGCCAATATCATTACAGGAGCCACAGATAGAAACTACACATATACATACATATATAAATAATATACATATATAGGTATACATATACAATACGCATATCTATATCTATGCATATATTTGTATATATACAGAACAATGCAAGCCCAAACTTCCAAAAAGCAGTACCTACTGTGAACCTGCAAAAACAGTATAAAAATCAATCCAAAGATAAACAGCTCAAATATCATTAATTGTTTTTGATGCCAACATCTGATAAGCAAAACTGGAATAGATGACACAAATAGTTACACTTTCATGTCATTAAATGTCAGTTTCTATGATCTATATTTCAAAAATCAATTATCATTCCTTTGTCCATTCACATGTAAAAATATTGCATACCATAAAATATTCTCAGTCTGAATACAGGCTTTTGTCATCAAAATGTCACTTTTGGAAGAGCTAGGTATTTCATAACACCTTAGTCACTTCAACTAGCTCATCCATTGCTTATATATTTTTTAAAATAAAAATCCAAACAAAAAACTCTAGCCCCTGGAAGTGAAGACTACGTAACAATGGTGAATTTAAGAAGAGGCAAGAGGCCTGCTGTCCCATGGCTTTGTCAATAAATGTGTATCTTACATTTTGGTGAATTTGCAATGCTATAAACTTAGATTTTTGTTTATACATTCTGTGAACTGTATGGAATTGAACAAATTAGGAACTGGGCTTAAGGTAAGACGATAACACCCTGCCAACAGAAACCAGAAGAAAACACTGGCCTTTAAGTTGGGAAAAAAACAATCTCATGATATTTGTAAAAGTCATTGCCAAAACTCCATGTGTATTTTGTCAAAATATAATAGTGACTCGGGCAGTGGTGGATGCAGCTGGGGATATGATTCTTTCAGTGCTTTTGAAATATTTACCACTTCAGAGAATGACAATTTCTAACATTTACCTTTCAGCACAGCCCTGAAATGGTACTGTTTATATTTCAAAACAAATATAACACATTCTCTTGGAAAAAAATTTATGATAAGAAATGAAATTTCAAACTAACATCCTGTGAACCCAGGAATTTAGAGAGATTTTTGCGCCACACTCACATTCACACGCATACTCAGTTTTACTGAAGTTACAGATTCTCCAAACCCAAAAGTGGATCTTATTTCTAAATCTCTATATTTTAAAGATATTTTTTATAATTCTCTAGGAAAGACGAAGGTGGACGAGGATGATATGACATACACTCTTCATGCATGCATTCATTCATCAAACACTAATTTAGATCATGCAATCTGCCTGGTTCTGAGAATGCAAATCCAGCAACACATGGCCCTTGCCTCTGGGAGTTCACAGTCCATTTGGAAGAGTCACATAACTCATTATAAACATTATAGCATAAAAAAACTACTAACTCGGGGGTTTCTAAAGATTGCTAAAGGGACTAGGACAGGGATACCTTAATCAATCTAAGTAATAGGAAAATATTGAAAGAAAGGTCATTTTTATGCTGCTTTTTTAAGGCATCATCTGTGCATTAGCAGGAGAGAATTACAGGCAAGGGAATAGCATGTGGAAGGCAGGGAATGGGATACTATGGTTGAAGAGGTGCCAAGTGATGTTGGCTGGAGTGGCTGGAGATTAGGCTGAAAGGCAGGCTGAAGCCAGATTAAGAAAGCCATTGCATGCACAATTTAGGGGCCTAAAGGCTATGGACAGGTGTTTCAGACAAGATTTGCATTTTTCAAAGGTTACTTTGGGAGAAGAACAGAGATACACTATAAGAGGACAGTCAGCAGGAGCTTCTCTATTATTCTGACTCTTTGTCCCCACACATTAAGCAGCACACCCAGTTGGCAACCCTATCTGCAAGAGAGAGAGTGCCTTTTATTCAGATTCTGCTTCCTGTGGCATACAGAACCATCTGTGTACATAAAAGTGCTAAGGGCCTCCTTTCTGATACCCCTTCATTAACATCAATCTGGAAAGTTTATTTTAAGAAACTGAATTAAGGTATCATGGTATCTAGGAGAGCTGTAAATGAGTTAATTAGCACATTTCTGCCCTTACAGAGAAGAGAATTTATAGTTTACTTTGTGGTCAACTAAAATTGCAAAAGCACAAAGAGAAAGAGGTGGAAGAGAAGAAAAGCAGAGAAATAAGGCAGCTTAGTATCATAAAGGCTCTCAAGTGATAGAAAAGACAGAATACAGAGTGGAGAAACTAGAAAGTGTGGGCCCTGAATGAAGACTTGGGGCTGGCTCTGGAGAATTGCTTGTGTGCTATGGTAGAAAGAGCTGGGAAATTTTAATTTTTACTTGAGAGTTATTTTTCTTTTTCACTTTAGGCAAATCACTTAATTCTCCTGACCTATTTTTTTTCTGCAGAAAAATAACGTAAGATTAAAGGATCTCTGAAACCCTTCAAGTTCTAATATTCTAATGTTCAAGTATGTCACAGTTTTGCCCAAGACTGCTCCTAACACACAAACCCTATTCTTGGTCTCTTTTTTTTTTTTCAAACTTACATTCTATACTTGACTTCCTGAAAAGAACAGTAGATAAAAAGTATTAAATTCAGAGGATATTTCAGTGATGTGCATGTGTAAAATTGTGTTTGGTTTTTTAAAGGAGGGCAGCTGTGTAACAAAGCATTTGGTCTTTGTCCCAGGCTCCTGAGGGAGAGATTCTAAATCCTTGGGATTTCTTGAGCAATAAGAGGAGTATCTTTGTTTTTCATGGTGGGCTTCTGGGACGGCACCTGAAGTTATGCAAATAAGTGAACTCACGATTTGTCTCAGGACAGGTACTAGCCATATGAAGAAGACTGATTATGTGATTATAGGTTTGGAGCTTTGAACCATGTAATATCAGCCTGACCTTTCATCTCTATGGAATGGGTGGGAGCTAGAGATTGAGTTCAATCCCATGGTCAATAATTCAATCAGTGATGACCACATAATGACATCCCAGTGAAACCTCTGAACATTGAAGCTCTCTGGTGGTAAGCTCCCCGAATGGTAATCATCCAATTAGGGACCAAGGGGGTGACATGTCCTGATGACATAGAAGCTTCATATTCCGGACGTTTCCTGGCTTCACCCAACGTATCTCTGTCTGGCTGATTCAGATTTGTATCCATTTGCTCTGAGAAAAGTGTAACCATATATATGGCATTTTCCTAAATTCTGTGAATCATTCCAGTGAATTATACAATTTGAGGGGTTAGTGAAAACACCTGAATTGATAGACAATTGATCAGAGTATGGCTGGCCTTTGTACCCCTAAACTGTAGCTAATGTCTGGCATAAGGCAGCCTTTTTAGGGACTATTCCTTTAACCTGCACAGTCTGTGCTATATGTTGGAAGTTAGCATTGGAATTGCATTACATAGGCTTACTGAATATTTCAGAAGATTTTCAAAATTACATTTTTACAAAATATTTGGTGAGATATTTTCATAATTAAACTCTCTGGAGTGCCACTGCTTCAATACAGGAGCCACAAGAGAGTGAAATGTAGAGGCAACCACAGCACAGAATCTCCTCCCAGGACAGAGTTCACATTATTGAGTTACTGCTGAAAGGATCCAATGAAGAGACACATATATTGCAGCTATCAAACAGGAGAAAATGTTAAGTCGGGGGGATCAAACTGCTCATAATTTTTTTAAGAGACTCAGTGGTACACAGCCAAAGAAAATAATACATAAGAAACCTGACATCAGGATTCATTAGAATATTATATGAATTCAAACATGAGAGAAGTTTACAGTATATAGCTCACTGGAAAAACACAGATTATATTAAAAAAGATAACTATAGTAAGGTTTTATGGGAAGTATCACTTATTCAGCATTATATAAAGAATGTTGAAATTCATTATATTGAAATCTACTTGTGACCCACCTCAAAAATGTGATATTGCTTTTCTCATATGAGAGAATAAAGATTTCTAGAAAAAAAACTCCAGGACAACTCAACTGCTTTTTCACATAGTTAATATTCAGTCATGCAAATAAGCTAGCATAATGCATATTGACACTCATGAAACTGTTTGAGGTTAGTTTAGCTTAAGGAAAATGATCAAATCATCATGTACAATTTTCATAAGTATATTTTCAAATGTTAGCTTATTTACCTGGATACCAATGTTATGCTTTAGAGGGCGGCATTTAATTCAGCAGAGAGAGCAACTCATGTGATATACAATTGTGATCAATGGTTAATAGAAGAGGAATATGTAAAAAGATGAATCATTAAAAGCAACATCAAATTCTGTTGAAGTTCCTTTCAGAAACCCTCTATACACCATTAAAGAAACACAGAGCTCTTTTAATCAAAACACTCAGTGTTCAGATGAATTGGTTGTCTGTGCTAATGTCCCTGTCACTTTCAGAAGTCTGGTGAGCACCCTGGTGTGAGGTGGGATGCAGCTAAGTGACCTCACTCAGTGATAACATCACTGTGACTCAATGATCACTGCCGCTGTCTGTGTAGCTACCACTACCTCATTCTGGAGGAGAGCCTTTGGGGCTGTGAAACCAGAGAACAATCTTTCATTAGTTCGTTAATCTTTCTGACAAACTCTTATTCATCATTTAAGGCCCAGAAAACACATTGGCAAAATTAATTACTCCATTATCTAGAATTGTATAGCTTTTTAAGAAATATTCTAATATGGATGTGCACTGACTTAGATATTTTTCTCTTTCTAAATATCTTGTCTAACCAGAATTCTGCACATTGATCGCATGTGTGTATGTGTGGAAATACACATCTGTGTGGAATTGTGCATAAATTCTGTACATTTTAGGATTCTAACAGGTACGTTCTGAAAGGCTAACTTTCTGTAACAAAGAGAACATAAACACAGTGGCTTGAATAAAGTAGAATTTTTTTTTATCTTTTCAATATAAGAGTGTCAAGGTGCATGGTTGAGGATGCTGAAGATGTTTTGGTCCACAAAGTAACTCAGGGACTCTGTCACTAAACAAGTTAGTCCATCCTCCGGTTTTCCTCCCCTCTAGAGCATTGCCATTCTTGTTCCAGCTCACAGTAAAAAGGAAAGGAAAAGTTAAACAACAGTCTGCTCTTAGAAGTGCCATTAATTATTTCCCTAACAGTTACTAAATTCACTCATGTGAATGGCCGTATCCACCTGCAAAGGAAAATGGGATATGTAGTCTCTAATGGAGTGATCTGTGTTTCCATGACTGTGGAAGGAGAGAAGGGTTTTTCTGGGGAAGTACAATAATTTACCACTTTTATTGCGTATATAATGTAAAATAGCAAAGGCTAATACAGTGAAAATCCAAAGAGTAATTGGAAAAAAATGGACTTCACTGTTTTTCAGCAGTGGTTCTCAACTAGGGAGCATTCCAATTCTGGAGACATTTTTGGTTTTTATAATTGGGGATGGTTAGCTACTGGCATCTTAATGCATAGAGGCCAGAGATGTAACTGATCATCCTATAACACACAAGAGAACAGCCCCACATCACAAATAATTATCTGGCTCAAAATACAAATAGAGCTGAGAAACTCTGTATAATAATTTTTCTATATCTAAAATATTGTATGCTACTTGAAACAAATTGGGAACATAAAAGTTACATAAAGACAACATATCAGAGTATAGGGGACTGTTCCACATGGCAGTGGGAAATGAGCCCAGCCCCTAACTTGGGAAGTTCCATGGGGAGCAAGTGGACACACAGGACCCAAGCCCACAGATCAGTTTTCCCATGGGGAATCAGGCCTGCATTGTACCTAGGCTGCTATGAGGCTTGCTTTTGCTAAAACTACCTCACCCCGAATTGAGGCAGCAAATGTTTACTGGATATCTTTAAAGTAACTTCCTAAAATCTATACTAAGCTCTCCAAGAATGAGTGTAACCAGTTCAACCACTTTTCCCTTTGCATTTGCAAATATGCTTCTTCTGTGATGTGATCAGCAACATCCTCTCCTTTGTTATCTTTAAAAGGTAACCACCTAAAGCCAACCTGTGCATGGTAAATGAGGACCATTCTCCATGTAATATACACAGAAAAGCAATAAAAGCTTGTCCAGGCAGGGGTCGGGCCTTCTCTCTCACTTGGGGAGCAGCCATACTGTCCCTTTTTCTCCACAGGACTTCTGTAGTCCGTATTAATTTGTTTGTCACTGTCACAGCACACAGACACTGTGGGCCGGAGCCCACATCATCAGAGATTATTGGTTCTTTTGGTGTTTTACCTGTGTCACCCCTACCCCTACTTGAATTGAAGCAGTGTGAGATTATAAATCTCCTGTTGTTGTTTTCATTACAGGCATGAGGGCAATCAGTTCATGTTTTTAATAGATAATCAATAAAGAGTATCTCTCTGTGCATCGCTTTATATAAATTTCTGTGGTGATTACTGAAAAACTCATGGACCCTGTTCTTGAGATCCTTGCCATTGATAGTCATTGTTTTTGTTGTTTCTCGAAACCTTGACCCTAACCCTAATCCCCACATCAGCTGTATTTCTACTCATTTCTATCACATTTGCAGAGATGTCTGTGTCTGAAGTTTGGTTGCTTCGCACACCTCCAGCCACCACCCAGGAAGGACTAACTTAGTAACCCACAGCCATGCCTTCATTTCAAATCTTTTCTGTCAAAGCAAGCCAAATCAGGAATCAGCTCTAAATCATTAATTTTTTAACAACTCAGCTAGATGGAAACATAATTAAGATTCACAGGACTATAAAGGGAGTGGCTGCTAATCAACCATTCAAAAAGAGAAATGGAAAGAATATCCCAGGCTTTATAAGATCCTATAGTGTAACAAGCATACTCAACAAGCTGAGAGGAGTGAAAGAGGGAAATGACTATTTGGTGAATTTCATATGAACTTTTGACCTCCTCAAGGGTTGCAAAAAGGCTTTTCTACCCTGTGAATCAGCCTCTCAAACAACTTCTATTTTCACTTTTTCTTTCCTGTCTCTACTTTCTTATCTGTCTGTCTCTTTCTTTCTCCTCTCTCTCCACCCTATTTTCTTCTCCCCATGTTTCCTTCCTTTTTCATTTTTCAAATTGTCCCAACCTCCATTCCCAGCCTATCAAGTCAGGCTTGTCTCTACCTGACCTAATGTCCTTTTGTAAAATTTCTTAATCTAGGCCAGAAATAATATGATATGAAGTTTATGTCTTTCAATCCTCATACATCCCTTAATTTGCCCAGAGACAAAACTTGATTTTCCAGTACTGCCTCAGTGTTCTCCATTGGGGAAAATATATTATGATCATTATCAAGTGCACCATAAGGAATCACAAGAAAGGCAACACTGTGCATGGAGCTTATTGAATTGCAAACAGCTTTCTCAGAAATCAAAGCGCCCCCTGATGCAAATCAGATGCTTACATAATACTATTTCCTTGGAGGGTGACAGAGGAGGGACGGGATTAAGATGCCCCTTTGTGGTTTAGCAAAGCTTTTCTGTCTCCTTGCTTAACGCAGAATATTTGACATATTAACTGGATTGTCAGGAAATGTATCCAAAGCTATTGAATTCACCTATTTTTCTTGATAAAAATTGCAACAAACCTCTTACCAAGAGATTTGAAGCAGCTGGAAGCTACTATGATATTTCTGCCTCATTTTCCCTCCCACTTCTGTCTCTTCATATCCTTCCCTAGCCTTTCCATAATCCTTAGATATTTAACAAAGACTGGTCGCAGCATGCATAAAAAAAAACCCACCTTGTTCTCACTGGATTTTATAAGTTAGCATCATTTTATATCAATCGTACACACATGCACTACAGTGCTTTTTTGTTTTTTACAGATGGCACACCAAATTAGGACCAGTGATCCAGCAGTCATTTTGCATAAAGCCAGATTCCAGTTTGACAGGGCTATGCATCACCACACACCCTTAAGAATAATGCTCTGCTGTGTTTACACGTGTCTTCCCAGCAGCTGATTTCTAAATAAGGGCGCTGATGCATGGCATGTATTAGAAACTGGAATACACCTTCTATTGTGCAATCTAAATGAAGCCAACTGAATATCCTGCAAGAGTACCCTGCCTTCCTTTCTTTTGTTCTATCTTCTCTCTATTTTCTCCTCCTTACTTCCTTCTTTTCCTTTGTCATCATTCCTTTCATTCATATTGTCCTCTTTTGATCACATTTTCTTCCTTTCCTACTAATTTAGAGACTTCTTGAAAATGGCATTATATGTTAGTCTTTATACCTTCAGGATTTGGCCATAAAAGGGTTTCAATAAATGCTTATTAAATAAATTGTTGATGCTATATTTCTAATAGTTAAAGCATATTCATCTATGATGATGGCATAGTGCTAATAATTAAAAAATTATCTTTGTTATTGTTATCAAAATCACTACTTCTGCCATCATCGTTGACTTATCATCATTACTATAATGAGTGCTTATTCTCTGCCAAATGTTATAAGTATTATTTATTTAATTCTGTAGTGGCCTTGTTAGTATCTCGTCTATAAAATACAGATAATAATAGCACCTTCTCCATAGGCTTCTTGGGAAGTCTAAATAATATGATATGCAGAAATCACTTATCAGAATAAGAATCATTCTATGTGTTCACTATTGATATAATGATTATTATTATTTTAATTTCCATCTTACAGTTGAAGAAAAAGCAACAGAGAGGTTAGGTGGTCTTCCAAAAGTCACTCAGCTGTTATCTGTTAAAAATTGGAAACAAGTTCAGTTTTGGCTCCATTGACAAGGCCGAACAAATACTGCTTTTCCATTATTAGAATTTATAAAGTTCTTGACAAAAGTAACAATAAGTCAAATAACTAACTATGACAAGTTTAGAAAGAGATTTTTTTTTTCAAAAATAAAGGTGTAGATAGGCCGTAATTCTAAGAAAAACTAAATAGTGTCAAAAGGTTTTACACTTACCACTGAAGTCTTCTTTATCACAGGTTGGGAAAATAGTGCAATTATACTTATGTAGATAAAGAAAATTTATCTACAAAATTATTGTGTTTGCTAAAGCAGTAATATCTAATTTTATATTTTTATACTTTGATATCAAACAAAACTTTGAATAGTTGATGGATTTAATTTCTATGACAAAGTCTTGAAAGCCAGACCTGTACTAAAGGAGAAAAGGCAGCCTCGCTTTATCCAGTTCTTTTCTCCTTTTCTGCTTTTTCCCATTGTAATTAATGCTTGTTAGAGTTTATGAAATGATTATAGGTGAAAATAAATATTTAAGAATTTAAGTAAATATTTACATGAGGGATAAGGGAATTAACACGTTTAAAAATCATAATAAAATTACTGCTTAGAAGAATGAGTTTACAAACACAAATAGAAAGGATTATTAAAAACTACTACATATGACCACATTATCAATGACTGCATTGTAGTGAATCTCACATCATTGCTTATAAAATGTACCTTATTTTCTGTACAGTTAAGAAATAAAAATTCAGCCAACTTTTATTTCCAAGGCCTTTTTATCATTTAGTCTTTTTAAATTCAGATACTAAAAGAGTCTTTTTTTAGACTTATTTAAACATTGATCTTACTTGTCTTGTGTCTACACACAAGATCAGCAAATTATACTGGTAAAGGCATTCCTAAAATATCTCCCTATGTAGAACAGATCATCTCAATCATCTTTTTCATCAGAACCATTGGTATCCCTGTTTTCCTACATGATATCATACCCTATACCAAAATAATATTGGTGATGTGGCGTTTCTTGAGAGTCTTTCTAGGGAATTAAAGCTAATGATGCTTGGTTTTTAAGCCATCTTACATTTGTGTGAGATTGCTCTGCTTTCGATGCCGCTCCACACTTCTGTTTTATCACCTCTCTGCTCCCCCCACATTGTGTATTAAGTGTTTAAAAGGTGTTCTGCTGGTGTGATATAGCCAGGTTGTGGGTTTTGTTTTGTTTTCTCAAATCACTGGCAACCATTCTGAAAATTTTGTTAGCAGTACTTTCAATGCTTCACCTTTCGCAGGCAAATGATAACTACATCTTCACTTAGGCAATAATAAATAAGATTGCTGGATCAACCATCATGTGAAAGGATCAATTGTAAGGCGTATCTTAATTTTAGTGTTAAAATTAGAAAAAAATGTGTGTCTCAGGATTAATGAAATGAGTAGAGTAGTGAAGAAGTACATGGAACAAGATTTAACCTTTCTGGGAGAAAAAAAGTAAAAAAGACAAATTATAGCTATACCGAAAAATTCTGCTTTCACTTAAGATGTAAAAAGCAATAAACAATGGTGACCTTCCCTTGACAATTAATCAACACTCTTCTAGGTAACACATGGGACAAAGAAGCCTTAAGAAATTTAAAAATCAAAGAAAAAATAGATAAAGTTAACAAATTTGTGGAATGTAGCATTAAAATCATATATTAAATTAAGAAAACAATAACCACAACTTCTGCTTCAGTAAAATAGAGAAAAGAGTCTATTAAACCTAAGACAAGCAGAAAAGAAAAGAATAAAGACAAGATTTTTCAAACAAACAAAAGAATTAATTACCAACATATCTGCACTATGAGAAATGTTAAAGCATACATTTTAGAATTCCATATAAAAATTTGAATTTACAGCCCTGGCTGGTGTGGCTCAGTGAATTGAGTGCCAGTCTGTGAACCAAAGGGTCACTGGTTTGATTCCCAATTTAGGGCACATGCCTGGGTTGTGGGCCGGGTCCCCATTAGGGGGTGTGTAAGAAGCAACCACATATTGATGTTTCTCTCCCTCTCTCTCTCCTTCCCTTACCCTCTCTAAAAATAAACAAAATAAAAATAAAATCTTTAAAAAATTAATTTGCATAAATAACTAGTAACAGATATCATAAACACTAAATTAAGTATGAGATTTTTTTATTTTCAATTGTTTAAAAAGGTTGAATACCTAAGTAAAAAATAGTAATAATACTTATTAGGTTTTTAACATATACAGAAGTAATTGTAACACAAAGATAAATTAGGTGAAAGTAAGGAAATGAATATACATAGTCATAAAATTAATTGGAAAAATGTATTTTGAAGTGGGATAATATGTTTTGAAGGTTGACTATATTATAAGCCATAGAAAAATAACAAAAAGAAAAAAATGAACCAGATGATAAAAATACAAAATAATAGCAACTTAGTAGATTTATACTCATTTATTTCAATAATTATATTTAATATAAATTACTTAAACCCCTCAACTAAAAGGCTGAGAGTGTCAGACTGGGTAAAAAATTAAGACCAAATGCTTCTGACAAAAACCCCATTTTGAATATCAGGATATCAGTAGTTCAAAATCAAAAGGATGGAAAAATGTGTGCCAAGCAAATACTGATCAAAAGGAAGAGAGGGTGGCTATAATATTACAAAACAGAAAACAAAATGAGAAATATCTCCAGGTGGTGTGGACCCCAGCCTGCGGGGTCTGTGTGTTGTGGCTGTGATGAACAAATTCACATGGACTACAGAAGTCCTGTGGAGAAAACAGGACAGTGTGGCCCTTTCTGAGTGAGAGAGGGCCCCAACACCTGCATGGACAGGCTTTTATTGCTTTCCTGGGCACATTACATCAAAGATGGTCCTCATTTACTAAGCACAGGTAAGCTTTAGGTGGTTACCTTCACAGATAACAAAGGAGAGGAAGCTGCTAATTACTGCAAAGAAAAAGAATACTTGCAAATGCAAAGGAAAAAGTGGTTGAAGTGGTTATACTCCATCCTTGGGAGGTTTAGTATAGATATTAGGAAGTTACTTTAAAGATATGCAGTAAACATTTGCTGCCTCAATTCGGGGTAAGGTAGTTTTAGCAAAAACCAAGCCTCAAAGCAGGCCAGGTACAATGCAGGCCTGATTCCTCATGGGAAAACTGATCTGTGGGCTTGGGTCCTATGCTGACTCGCTCCCCACTGGTTTTCCAAATCAGGGGCTGGGCTACATTCACCACTGCTATGTGGATAGGTTCCCTATATCCAGGCATAAATGGAGAATTGTTAGGAAACAATTCCCCATGAGCCTCTAACATGTTCTAACATCTTGTGGTACCTTGTATTATGGACAATTCTTTTTAAGGGTTATTGTGTAGTGAACAGCTTTGAGAGATAGATCTAGTATGTCCCTTTGCCTCCAGGACATAAGGTAGATTCATTTGCTGTCCAGGAGATTAAACATAATGTCCTCCAAGAAAAATGTTGGTCAGGTTTCTACCAGTCATCTTTATATGATTAGGGTTTTCTAAATTCAGGGTTGCTCAAGTGCACACAAACCCACTCTGTATATACTATCCATGTGGATTTACATTTGTCTTGCACTTAAGAAATTTAGAAAAAAAGGGAAATTGATGTAAACATAAAGTTCACACTATTTTCTGTGCTGTGAGTAATAAATGGCTTTGTCTCTGACCCAGTGTCTAGTATTTCCTGCCAGAATCTATGAAATGTGTGGCACTGTGATGGTAAATACATCAATTTGTCAAGAAGACATAACAATCCTAAACATTTATTCACCTTACAGATCACCAAAATGTATAAAACAGAAACTGCCAAACCTAAAAGAAGAGATGAATCAATCATTATAGCTGGACACTGAAAAAATTCTTTTTTAGCAATAAAACAAGAAGACAGGAAATTAATAAGGATATAGAGAATATAAAATAAAAACACTACCAACCAATTTGATTTAACTTACATTTTTAGAACACTCCAGCCCCAAAACAACAGAATGCACATTCTTTTAATGTGCAAAGAATATCTACCAAGATAGACCATATTATGAGCAATAAAACAAACATCAAAATATTAAAAATAATTAAATCAATGTATTTGGTAACAATGAAATTAAAATAGACATTGATATAAAAAATAAAAGTGTCAAATTATTTGGATTTAAACAATACAATTTGAAATAATCCAATATTTAAAGAAGAGAATTACAAAATATATTGCAATGAATAAAAATGAAAATATAACTTGAAGAAATGAAGCTGAAGCAACACATGGAGAGAATTATAACAAATGATTACATTAGAAGTATCTCAAATCAATAAACTGAGCCATCACCTTAAAAACTAAATATATATATATAATCAATGCAATAAAAAGGAAGGAAATAATGAAGAGCAGAAATAAATTAAATGAAAACATTAATAAATCTAAAAAATGGTTCTTTCAGAAGTTCAAATTGGTAAAGCTTTAGGTAGAATGCTGAAGGAAAAAAAAAAGAAAACAGATGAAAATTACCAATATGAAGAATACAAGAAATAACATAACTGTAGATTTAAAGTGGTGGTAACAGAAAATTATAAACAACAATACATTTTATAACAGATAAAACTAATAAAATTCTGGATGCATACAAACTGTTGAAGCTCACTCATGAAGAAAGAGACAGCTGTATAGCCTGCTATCTATTAAGTTATTTGAGTTTGTAGCCTAATGTCTTTCCCCATAGTAAATTCCAGACCTAGGTGGCATAATGTGATATTTAGAGAAAGATCTTAATTTCACACAAACTCTTTTTGAAAATGAAAGATGTGAGAACACTTTCAACTCATTTTATGGGGCCTGCTGATACCAAAATCAGACAAAAACATTATGAGAAAAGAAAAGTTAAAATAAACCACTACAAAATGATTAAAAAAACTTGTCATGAGCCAATATTATCACATGAACATAAGTGCAAAATTTTTTAAGTATTAGCACATTAATTTAGAAATGTATAAAAATAATGATACAACACCAATAGCATTTATTTCTAAAATGCGAAGCTGCTTAATCGTATGAAATCAATCCTTGTAAATCACTATATCAAAAACTCTAGTGTAAATGTACTATTCAATAAATATAAAAATTTGAAAAAATTCAACACATATTAAAAATAAAAAATATCTCAAATCTAAGATTAAAACAGAACTTCCATAATTCATTAAGGGCATCTGTTGTACCTAAATAGTGCTTTCCACATAATGTAGTGAACAATAATAGAATGTCCAATCTCACTACATTTATGCGAAACTGTGTGGGAGGTCCTGGCCAATGTGATAAGACAAGATAAGTATATGAAAAGGTATACAAACTTAAAGAAAGAAACATGACATAATTAGTTGTAGAGCATCATGGTCATATAGGAATCCAGTCCCAAAGAATCTAGAAAATACTTCCTATAAATTATAAATGAGATTAGAAATGTCATAGGATTCATGGTCAACTTATAAAAATTGATTATATTTTTATATACTAGTACTGAACATTTAGATATTGAAATAAATGTAAAAACCTTCATAATTTATATCATTAAAAGAAAACATGAAGTACCTAGAGATTAAACTAACTAATCTAATATATACAATAATTTTATACTGAAAGTGGAAAACATTGATGAGAGAAATTTTAAATAATCTAAATAAATTGAGGGATACACTTCATGATTGGAAAACTTAATACACCTAAGCTATCAATTCTTCCCAAATTGATAGATAGATTCAAAAGAATACTAATAACAATCCAATGAAGCTTATTTTAGATCAGGGGAAGGTGGTTCTATAGTTTATATGGGGAGGCAATGGCCCTAGTTTAGTCCAACAAATTTTGAAACAAAAGAACAAGTAAGTTTCAATAATCAAGACAGGGTAGTTTTCATGGTAGGATAGACATATTGATAGACAGAAAAATATAAGTGGTCCTAAATAGACCCATATGTCTATAGTCAGTTATTTTTTGACAAATGGGATGTTCCAAAGTAATGTAAGAAAATATACTTTTTTCAACAAATTGTGCAAGGGGGAATTAAAAAATCCTCATCTCTTGTCTTCCCACACATCGCATACAAAAATGCCCCAGATTAACTTAAGATAAATCATAGACATTAATATTTAGGAAAATTCAAATTTAAACAACAATGAGATATTACTACACACCTACTAGACTGGCTAAAATTAAACACTCACACAAAAAATACTAGTGAGATTGCAAAGCATCTGCAGTTTCCATAGATTGTTAGTAGAAATAGAAAATGGTATTTCTACTTCACAAAACAATTATTCAGCATGGTATAAAGTTAAATAGATACTTAACATATAAACCAACCATTCCACAACAAGATATTTTTACAAGTGTTGAGAACATAGCTCTACACAAAGACTTATACCTGAATCATCTTAACAGTTATATTCATAATCACTGAAAACCAGAAATAATTCAAAATCTAACTGGTGAATAAATACACAAATTGTGGTTCATTCATAGAATAGAACACTTCTAAGCAAAAACAAAAACTAGCTAATGACACATCAAAGCGTGATATTCTTAGCCTGAAGCTAAGTGAAAGAAGCCAGTCAAAATGTTAATGTATTTCATGATTTCATTTTATGCTATTCTGAAAGAAGCAAAATTATAGCAACAAAATCAGATCAATGATTCACAAGGACTGAGAGTAGGTGGAACCTCCCTTACTACATAAGTAATCAAGATGATGTTTTATGGTGATGGAAATACTATATCAGTTGATTATAACTGTGGTTACACAAAGTACACATGTATCAAATTCAACCAACTGTATAACTAAAACAAGTAATTTTTGCTATATAAAATCACATCTCTATAAAAAATGAATGAAAACTAAACCAAAAAAAATGTAAATCAAAGTAATAATGTTATTGTGTCTATATATTTCAGCTGTGACTACCAAAACATTTTGAGATAATTTGGGATAATATCTATGAAGAACCTTAAGTATGTACCTATCTTTCACCTATACTTCTCTATTCTGCTATTCGAAGAAAATGACCTAGCATATAAGAAAAATTATAACCATAAAGATGTTTACTACGGAATTATTTGTAATTGTGAAACACAGAAGTTACTTTAAGATATAACAATGTGTGAATGACTAAGACTTAGAGAAACATCCTGACTCAGACTTTCAATAAATAAGAGGTCTGTAGAACAAAATTAAAAAGAGCATGGTGCAATGTAAACTGAAGGATGTAACCAGTTTTATTTTAGGTCTTGTGTTAAATAATGGCTGACCACACACCCACATACTTCTTATTCCCTAGAATTGTTACAGTTGATAATACAGAAATAAAAGCAAAACCTTACCTAAGTGATTGCACATTTTTATTGCTTCTCTTTTCCACTCCAGCCCACTCTCAACTCCCACCTCCACATTTGAGGTATCCATTTACAAACCAAAATTCTATGCACTAAGTTTTAAAATCTTCATGGTAAAGTATTTTCCTCAGACATTTTATTCTGTTTTGAATTTAAATAATAAATCTAAGGTCATGGATATGCAAATGAGACATACTAAAAATATATCAGCCAACAAACAAAAACAGGTCAACCAAACATGCAGAAACATTCCATTGTTATAAAAGTAATTTTATCACGATTAACAAAATCTGTTTGATTATAACATGATTTGATTTAATATTAATCAATCCATTATTGATGGTAAAAGTAACTAATGATTGTTGATGTAGTTAGTATGTATACATGCAATTTAAATTAAACCTGTCATTCTTTTGAGCTTATATGTAAAAAGACATGATTTTCAAAGGAAAGTTGTCTTTTGTTTTAAGTTGGGGTGGGGAGAGAGGTTGGAGGAGAAAGGCAGACAACTGTACTTAAACAACAATAAAATTTAAAAATGGAAAACATAAAGTACATTTTGTTGATTATGCTATAAATATTGCATTTTATTGATTCAATAATTAGACAGCTAAAAACAATGTAGGATTCCAAAACAATTTCTTTTTCTTTTCAGCTGTAGTGGGGTATTACTGAAAAAAGATTTGTATGATATTTAAAGTGTATGACATGGGATCCAAGATGGCAGGGGTGTAAGTGGCAGCTACACTAACCTCCTCCCAGAACAATCCAGAATTACAGTGAAATTGTAGAGAGTGCATCCTGAATAACCAACTGCACACTAACTGGAGAGAAGCCTTAGAACCGCAGACAGGCAGAAGAAACGCTTCACCACAACATAACTGGTAGGGAGTAAGAAGATGAGAGAGGACTGTCTGGGCTCTCACAGATAGCAGCTGAAGATATAGAGGGATATTTCAGGGGCTGGAAGATTCCCCTGAGAAAGGTGGGGTCTAAACCACAAGTTGGGCTCCCCAGCCTACAGCACCTGAACCAGAAAGAAACCCAGATAACATTACAGCTGTGAAATGCAGAAGGGCTTCTGTCTGCCAATGAGAGACATCTGGAGACTCAGCTAACCTCTGAAAGGGCCAATGCACAAAATTTCATTTATAGCCACTTACTCTGGCTCCAGTTGAGGAAAGGCAGAGTGGACCAGAGATGCTTGAGGACAGTCTGGGTTGGTTGCTCTGGGGAGAGAACTGAAGGAACAGACATGAAGATCCCTGTGCTGAGTCATTTCCCACACTGCAGAAGCATCTCTTCAAGCAGAGCACTCCTCTCCAAGTGGATCAACCTTGGGAGCAATAGCCCTGCCCACAGGCATCGCTCTGCCCCAAACTGTGGAGCTTAAGCCTGACTGCTGATTACATTTTGATTAGTTTAACAGTTTATTGGTTTAACAGCTGATTAGTTTAACTACTAAGGTGAAAAATACAAAACAGCCAACATAGGGAGACAAAGAATCAGACCCCAAATGAAAGAACTAGAAAATTCTCCAGTAGAGCTAAATAAATGGAGACAAGCAATTTATCAGATAGTTTAGAGTAATGATTATAAGTATACTCTACAGCATGAAAGATGACATAGAAACTATAAAAGGGACCAGACAGAAATAAAGAATATAATATCTGAAATAAATAATACACTGGAATGAATAAACAGTAGGTTAATGAAGCAGAGGATCAAATCAGTGATTTAGAAGACAAGGTAGAAAAAAATACCCAGGCAGAGCACCAAAAAGCAAAAGAATTAAAATAAATGAAGAGAGCTTAAGAAAGATTTTGGATAAAATGAAGCAGAACAACACCGGACAAAATGAAGCAGAACAACACCCATATCATAGGAATACCAGGAGAAGAGAGTGAGCAAGGGATCAAGAATCTATTTGAAGAAATAATGATTGAAAACATCCCTAATCTGGTGAAGGAAAAATACACACAAGTCCAGGAAGCTCAGAGAGTCCCAAACTAGTTGGACCCAAAGAGGTCTACATACAGACACATAATAATTAAAATGACAAAGCTTAGAGATGAGAGAATTCTAAAAGCCACAAGAGAAAACCAGGCAGTTACCTATAAGGGAGCTCCAATTAGACTGGCATCTGATTACTCACCAAAAATATTTCAGACCAAAAGGCAGTGGCATGAATTATTCAGGGTTATGATAAGCAAGGACCTACAACCAATGCTACTTTACCCAGCATAACTATAATTTAAAAAAGCTGAAGGAATGTGTTAACATCAAACCAGCACTGCAACAAATATTAAAGGTCTTGTTAGAAGAAGAAGAAGAAGAAGAAGAAGAAGAAAAGAAAGAAAACAGAGGAAAGCAGTTTATCAATAAAATGTCACTACATACATATCTATCAATAATCACCTTAAAAGTAAATGGTTTATGCTCCAACCAAAAGACAAGATAGCTGAAGGGACAAGAAAACAAGACCCACATATACACTGCCTCCTAGAGACCCATCTCAGATCGAAAGATACATACGGACTAAATATAAGGGGATTTATATTCCTAAATATAAAGGAAATATCAAAAAGATATTTCATGTGAATGGAAAAGAAAA
>PVKM010003202.1:0-43979 GCA_004027735.1 Carollia perspicillata
AAAAAAAAAAAAAAAAAATTTAAAAAATGAGAAGAGGCTTAGGAACCTCTGGGCAACTTTAAGCACTCCAACATCAGAATCATAGGGGTGCCAGCAGGAGAAAAGGAAGAACACTGCATTGAAAACTTATTTGAACAAATAGTGAAGGAAAACTCCCCAGTCTGGTGAAGGAAATAGACTTCCAGGAAGTTCAGAAAGCCCAGAGAGTCCCAAAGAAATTGGACCCAAGGAAGCACAAACCAAGGCACATCATTAAGTTACCCAAGATGAAAGATAAGGAGAGAATATTAAAAGCAGCAAGAGAAAAAGGGAGAGTTCCCTGCAAAGGAGTTCCCAAAAGACTATTAGCTGATTTCTCAAAAGAAACCTTGCAGGCAAGAAGGGACTGAAAAGAAGTATTTGAAATCATGAAAGGCAAGGACCTACATCCAAAGTTACTCTATCCAGCAAAACTATCATTTAGAATGGAAAGGCAGATAAAGTGCGTTCCAGATAAGGTAAAGTTAAAGGAGTTCATCATCACCAAGCCCTTACTATATGAAATGTTAAAGGGACTTTTCTAAGAAATAGAAGAAGATCAAAAACTATGAGCAGTAAAATGACAACAAACTCACAACTGATCCTAAAAAATGAAAATGAAAGCAAAATCTAAGCAAACAACTAGAACAGGAACAGAATCAGAGAAATGGACATCACATGTAGAGTTTTCAGTGGGGAGGGGGAGGTGAATTCTTGCGAGGAAGGTACAGGGAATAAGAAGCATAATTCATAGGTATAAAATAGATGGGGAGAGGTTAAGAATGGTATAAGAAACAGAGAAGTCAACGAACTTATACGTACAACCCATGGACATGAACTAAGGAGGGAAATGCTGGATGGTTGAGAGGTGCAGGGAGGAGGGAGGATAAAGGGGGAAAACTTGGGGAAACTGTAATAGCATAATCAATAAAATATACTTAATTTTTTTTTAAATCAGCAACTGATCCGAGGTGCTGGGACAACTTATATGCATGGTCCAGTGACAGTGGTTATTTATAAACTAGAGGGCCTCTATCCCTGATAGGCTGACCACTAGAGGTTTATCCTCTAATGGGTGTGTCTGTTAAATGTCTTTGACCACAAGCAGCAGAAGTCCTACCTTCTTTAGGATGATTTAAGGAATAACAGGCTTATTATGTCACATAACTAGAACTCCACAGGAAGGACAGTTCAAAGTTTGCTTAATACAGTGGCACCATGATGGCAGCAAGAACCCAGGTACTTTCCTTCTTTCAGGTTCAGCAACTCAACATCCCCAGTGTGCTGACAACATCCCCTTTTCTCATGGAACTTGGGGTTGGAGCAATTCTAGGTATGTAACAGGGAATATAGAGATCCCCAAAATGGGAAAGTCCCCCACTAACCTGGTTTGGGGGGGGGGAGAAGTGGAAGACAGCCATTGAGAGTTACTTTGCATATCAATTAACAGTTGGCTAACTTTATAGTCATGCTAATCTGTTATGTAGCCAAGAGATGGCTTCCCTATGTCATAAGACCATGCCTGCCCATACTAGCAATAGCAACCAAGAAAGGCAGAAGGTACATGAGGGTTGGCAGAGCTGGCCAATTGTAGGAGGAGTTGGAAATGGGGTTACAGAGGAGGAGCAGGGCAAAGATTTGAACTCAAGCTCAGCAGCCATGCAAGGGCTCTTGACCATGTGGTTTGGGAGTGGTCTTGGCCACGCAATTTAGAAAGGAGAAAAAGGGTTTCTGCCCTGTAGGATGTAGTTTATAGTGAGGGAGGAGGTCATGCAGCCTGGGGAGCTTCCTTGTAAAATCCTGTTCTGGTACGCCTGGATTTTTACCTGGATTATTAAGGCTTCTGCCTTTCCTGAGTTTCACCATGAACCAGAGAAATATGGCACATGCTTTTCTGGACTATTAAATAGAGGCTGATGGACCTGATCCTGAAGGAGAGAGCTGCTGCATGAGGATAGCACCTCTGATCCAGGGACTGGAGAACTGTTTGTGCAGCCAGCTTAAGAAAAGGACATGGGAAACTTGGGGTTTTGGGCTAGCATCCTGATGGGAAGCACAGAAAGTGCTGGGTCTCATGGAAAAGGAAGGCTCTGAGCTAAGCTGCTCTAGATGGGGCATAGAGCATGAATGATCCAGGCTCCCCCAGGATTGGAACATTGTAAATAAAGATTTGCTCCTTCCACTATTAATTGTTTGGTCTTACACCAAGACGACATATGAAAGGGCCCCAGTCTTCCCACTTACAGTTTTGGCAAGCTCTGTAACAGGTATAACCTATGAATATGAAGATGTCCAAAAAAGAAGAGAAATTCATCCTTCTGTGCATCTTTTTATTGTCAGTTGATGAAAAAAAGCTTTCCTAGACTTGCCCCAGCAGACTTACCCTTAGGTAAAGAACAGGTCAAAGTGCCTAATGCTTAAGCTCATGACTGGCAAAGAGAAATAGACTACTATGGTTGCCTTTACCCATAAGTTCTGTCCCCCAGAGCTGGGGAGGCACTACCTTCCCCTTTACTGTGCATCTGAACACACAGATGCACAGAAAATACAGAGCAGTTGGGAGTGAGCCTGGCTGTTGAGTGAGCAATGCACAGTGTCTGCCACAAGAACACGACTCATTATTCTTCTCTGGTCATGCGTAACTTGAATCTTATACTGATGGGGCTCCAGTGGGGTTGCAGACATGGGAAAACAGATCTCACCTTTATCCAGGCCAACAGGTGTAACAAGCAGAGGAGAAGAGTTGGTACATCTTACCTCTTACCTTTCATCGTTCTTCCTGGGACAAAAGAGTCTTTGGCTATCCAACTTTCTAGTTTTTCTGGGTCTAGGCAAAGAAGAGATGAAGTAGAGGAAATCAGGAACTACTTGAGAACAAAGGCATATTATCATCAACACTAACACTTTCATTGTCATCACCACTGTCATGTCATCATCAGGGGGCCTTTAGAAGATGTCCAGTTGTAGTAACACTGTGTTCCAGACAGAATATCTGGGTTAACATGACCTGAAGTCATATGGGGTCTGAACCCTCAAGTATGTTCTGAAGGGACACATTTGATGCCCAGGAACATCAAAGATGTTTTATAGGTCTAGGCACACCTGCAGGGCAGCTGTGAGTTATGCTCAATCCCACCCACATCCCATCCCATGAGTTGCCATTCTTTTCTTTCTGTCAGATGATGATGACATACCAATGGCTTATGACACCAGGGCTAAAACTACTGCTTTGGGATTTACTACCCAAAAGAATTAATAATGCAGATATAATGCTGGCAATATCCCAAGAGCAAGATTTTTTTAAGTGAATAGAACAATTAAACAGTTCTACTATTTATTGATCATAAGCAAGCACCTACAGGGAAGAAAGAATGCGTAAACTTAGAGTACCTCTTAGAATAACAAAAATATCACCACTCTTCCAATAATTCCAGGGGTTATTATTTGTTAATATGTATTCCATATTCTTAGCATGTACCACTACTCTGATTGATAATCTTTGGAATCAGTAACTAAGTCACTCCAAAAAAATGCTGAGTGATATATTTATACTAAAACTAACAAACAAACAAACCTAATTTTCCAACCACCGATGTACCTTACTTTCCTTCCTTCTTATTTATTGCCAGGCAACCTAGAGAAAGTGGGAATCTACTTAACTAAAGAAAATATTTGTTACATAGGCCCAATTAAAATTTCATATTTATCCACTTTTGAATTCTTTGCAAAAGTATAGAATAACATTTATATATTTGGTGCAATGCCCACCTGCACTGCATGAAGTTAATAAATGCTTAATAATATAAATAATAAAATCAAAGCAAATTTCTCATTGAGAATCTGTTTTGATACAATCACTATCTTCAATGTAATTATATATTGCATATTTTTTTTCTAAAATGCCTTCACTTCCAGCTATACATGCTATACTACAAATAAAATGGGAAATGAATTTCCTAACAAAATAAAACTAAAACATGAAAATCTATGCATTGTAGATGATTAAAGAATGGCATCATAGGCCATTCTTTTCTCTAATGAATAAAGTAGAGATTTATCTCTTGTTTTAAAGATTTTTCCTATAAGGGTTTTAAATACCTTGAAGACAAATAACACCTTTATATAAAGATACTCACTTTGACAGAGTCTCTTTGTGTCCCAGGAATTAAGAATATACATACCTTAGTTGTGGATTTTCATCTGGTTCTTGTCAGGTGATTATAATTCTTACTTTGTCTCTAGAATCCCTCTGCCATGTGCCTTGCTTAATTTTGAACATTGCTACACATACTTGGAGTAAAAACTTCATAAATAAAATGATGTTTATTCAGCTTGATTTTTTCTGTGCTGTGAGTCAAAGACAAGGCTATTACCAGGTAGGGGCAGGAACACGTCATTTGTGTTTTTTGGTAGAGGCATAGAGAATGGGAATTGCTTTTCACCTCTTGGGACAAACAAAGCATTTCTACTCGTGGCTGCCTTCACTGCTATAACCTCTATGATATATTCTACTCCTCAGTACCTAGAAAGGAGCCATTTGCCTAGGAGTGACAGTACCACTTTTTGGGGTAATATCTCTGAACTCTGAAAGATTTATCTATCTTGAAACAGCACCACCACTAACACCTAGATAGCACTATGTGTTTTACAGTTAAGGACCCCAACATGTACCTTGGGGACACAAAGACTATTTTTAACTAAAAACATCTGAACAAACAGCATCTGCAGAAAAAAAAAATAAAAAACCTTTTCTAGACTTACTTGGGTGATTTAAGCCAGACCTCCTCCCAAATACACCTATCATAGATCCATTTTCTAGGAGATTTACAGCCAGAAGGGAGACTAACCATTATCACCAGGATGAGTAATTGCTTGACAAACATTTTCTGAAACTGCCATATCTTCCATTTGTTCTTGCATAGAAGCCCTTTGTCTTCCCTCCATTTTCCCTGTGTAGTTGGTATACAAATCTCTTTCTCTTGCTGCTTGGGAGCCGTTTCCTCCGAAGTTTCCTGTGAATGTACACAAAATTTTCCTTTTCTCCCAATAATCAGAACTCAAACTGGAAGAGGAAGTTTTTCCTCCCAACAACATCATCTCACTAATCCTTACAACAACCTTACTGTATTTCCATTTTGCAGATGAGAAAACTGAACCTTGGAGAGGTTAAGAAACTTTCCTAAGGCCACACAGTAGTTAAATGGCAGAGATGGGGTTTGAATGTTTATTATTTGAAAAAAGAAAAACAGCCAATTTTCCTGGTATTTTAAGTATGCAATGCCAATGTCCTACAATAGCCAGGTGATTGGTTGTTTCCCACTTCTCCTTGGACATTTGGAGTCCTGAGGATAGGGTTGTAGCAACCAGCTGGATATAGCAGCCCACTCCAAGACAGCTCAGTGAAATGAGATGTCAGAGCTCCTGTGAAGTATAAGAACCCCCTGAACATTGTGTTGTGTTAATATTTTCATTAGAGGCCAGGTGAGAAGGAAGAGGGAAGAAAGCTGCCACACATAAGCATGGTCATGCACCAGCTTAGAGGCTCAAAGGCATCCTTGAGAGATTGTTCTTATACCAGCGGTTCTCAATTTTATTCTAGTTGTGATGACCAACACAGATGAGGTTCTCAGGCACAAAACACTGGAGTTGCCATTGAGCGATTTCCTATTCTCCACTGGCCCATTAGTTGCCATCTCTCTCCTCAGTCTCTACTGTAGGAAAGCTCACTGCAATGGACCAGAGTGAGAGAGACTTTTAAAAATAACCCTTAATCAACTCACATTTATTTCATGATACTAAAGATTGCTACTAATAAAAGCACCACAACTTTATTATTAGTAATGTATATGTGCAACACACGTTTTACAACTGATCCTGACACAACAGGATGTCTCAGCTTACCTGGATTATAGAAAACCAATAGTTTGGTCTACCTGAAAAGTACCACTTTGTGCTGGGATTTACTCAGTACTCCAAAAAAGAATAAAGACCACAAAAGGTGGCAGTTATGCTTCATCTCCTCTCTCCTATCTGTTTCTCAAATTGGACCTCTCTAGGCATCTTCTCTTAGTTCTCCTTTCATGGTACCTTAACATGCAAAGACAAACACCAGCATGGAGTTATTACCTACTTTGCTATTGTGTGCTTTGATGGTCTTGAATATGGAAAAATGAGCTATTACCTGTTTTTCTAATCTTAAATATGGAGAAAATATGATTGTTAACAAAATTAAGTTATCAAGCTATTGATGTACGACTGTGAAACAAAGATCAGATTTTAGTCATAAAGAAGGACACTTAGAAAATCCTTACACTGGTGAATAGGTTCTGGGCCCTAGGGGATGCCTCTGCAGAATCAGTGCATCATCAGCCTGAACAATCAAATATATATCTATGACCTTTTCCTCCAGTCGTTTTTCTCCTGCTGTCTCTCTCTCCTTCTACAGTCAAAAGGATGATAATGGGATCACTTCCTTTAGAAATAAATACCAATCTAAAGCAAGTTTATAAACTGCTTGTTATTAAAATGAAATCCTCTAAGGAAATTATGTTTAGGTATCAAAATTGTAAGGCTGATATTTGGTATTATTTATAGCTCATAACATTTTAACATATATCAGTTCATCTGCTATATTGTAGTTTCTATTAGATTGTCTCATAAGAATGCAAAATAAATTTCTTCTGAAAGACAGAAAGTGTTCATTACTGTACCTTGGATGTTGAGACAGAGGAAAAATAATTTAGCTGATTAAACTTCACAAATCAGTTCACTGAGCAAAATATCTAGTATCCTCTAAAGCATATTAGAGTCATATCTCTATGGACATGTTCTGAAATTCAACTCAAAATACTCAAAACTTGAATGATTCTCTAAAGTTGACACCCTTGAAAACTGAAATAGACTCTGTTGTTTCTCAGACACATCAAGAATTCATTGTACCTGCAGGAGAGGCCTGTGCCATTGGCCTTCTCAGGTTTCTTTTCGAAGAGACAATAAACAGTTCCTCTCTGAATACAGGTGAGAATAAGTTTGCCTCTCAAGTTAAAAAGAGATGGGAAGTATAAGGTGAGGTCAGGGAGCACTAGGCTAAGCCTGTGGCTGAACTTGAAACCCATCCAACAGATATATGTCAATGTTGTCTGTGCTTAAAAGATAGAAATCCCAAATGTAAAGATACTCAAGTTTCAGGGAAATTAAAGTGCCTTCATTATTTGCCATTAGCAATTCACTGTTTTAATAGTGGCAGAAACTTTCTTGTAACTTTTCTTGGCTTTGAATAATCATGGACGAGTGAATAATTATGTATTTAAACAGGAGCTGGTCATTTACTTTGTGATTTTTTTTCAGGTTTTGTCTTCTTGGAAGCCTTCCCTATATTTCCACTCAAGGCTGACCACCCCCTCTCTGAACTCTCAGAGCACTCAGGGCTCACCTCTAAGCTTCACTGTGTCATACTGAGATGATTAATTCAGGAGGTCAGTTTTGAGTTGGAGATATTACTCTGTTGGCAATGCAATTGCAAAAGAGCAGAGATAGGGAGACTAGATGAAGCTCTTACAACAGTGAGGTGCTGAGGGTCCAACCAAAGGCAGCAGTAGTATATATGGAGAGGAAGCAACTAGCTAATTTAACAGAAATTTAAGACATAAAATCCACAGAATGTTGTTGCTGATTATGTGTGCAGACATGAGAAAAAGGAATGTCCTTAGATGATGAGTGGTTGACAGTGCCAGATCCTGAGGTAAGAAAGAGAGAGAATATGGAACTTTGAGTAAGGCCCTTATATGAGTTCACTATTAGACATACTGCATTCGAGACTCCATGGGAGTGGGATAGATATGGGGAGCAAGCAGTTGGAGTAAAAGCCTGGGTTTGAAGACAGGTTAGAACTTAAAATGTAGATTAGAATTTGGTGGGGATTGTGGAGATGCGCTGCTCTGATCTCCTGTCAGGAGAACCTGCTGCAAAGCATGTAGCTGGCAGACAGCCTTTTCTCCTTTACCTTCAATGCACTGTTCATACCCCCCCATTCTCCCTGGGCTGCTCCCACCTAATGATTGAGCATGTGCCATGCCCTGCAGCATTTCTCTAACACAGACTTTCAGGACTGTACTGCAATCTGAGGCCCTTCCTATACAATCTCCTTCCTTTCCACTCCCCTTTCATAGATATCTGTTAGCACAAATGTCTGAAGAATATCCCTCTTTCTTTTATCCCTTATAAATATTTCTCCCAATAAATCTCCTGGACATCCAATTCCATTTTGGTGTCTGCTTCTTGGAGAACATGAACTGACACTGCAGTTGTCCCTATGTAGGTAGGTAATCATTAAAAGAATGGGAATAAATTAGATATACCTAGGAGAACATATAGAATGCAAAAAAAAAGATATTAAAACACTAACATTAACAAAAGGGTTGAATATAAGACTAACATTTAGGTGATGATAAGAAGAGCTTCTGAACTTTTGATCAAGCTGGAAGCATAGGTAAACATGGCACAACCACAGCAAAAATTACAACTAGACTACAAAACAACTATCACCCAGAAACATCAGAAAACTGAGCTGCATGGAAGTCCAATAACCAAGGAATTAAAGAAGTCACATTCATCCAGATGGGTAGGAGGGGTGGGGACATGGAGATGCACAGCGAGGCACAGAGATATAGAGACATAGAATGGGTGGTCCCACACCCACATATGGTAAATAAAAATCTGGAGGGATACCTTGGGATCAAGAGATCCAAGTACCACACCAGACCACCCAGCCTAGGGTTTCAGTGCAGGGAAGATATGTCACCATAACATTAGGCTGTAGAAAGGAGGGGGAGTTGGGGTGGTGGAAGAAATTCTGGGATTCTCAGGAGTCTCATCTTAAAGGGCCCACAACAGATTTAGGACTTGGGCAGACTCATTCCCTCTGGGCTCCAGCTGGGGGGCAACAGCTGAAAGGGCACCAGTGGCATATGGGGAGAAATTGAAGTATCTGGCATCAAGGTTAGCGCTGGGGGACAGCTTCTCCCAGATAAAATTCCAAAGACCTGGTAGTGGCATTGTCCCCTTTCTGAGCCCTCCCCAACACAGAGTCACAGAGTGATGACACCTTATCAGAGACACCATCAACCTGGTTCACATGGGTTGCCCTGCCCAGGCAATTAATTAAGGTTCTTCTCTATCCAACTTACTGGGGCACTTTTCTACAAAAGGTCACACTATTAAGACAAAGAGTCAAAGCAGCTCTACCTAATACATAGAAACAAACACAGGGAGGCTACCAAAATAAGGGGACAAAGAAACATGGCCCAACAGAGGACCTGACCAGACACTCCTCCAAGGAGGACATGCAGAGGGCCTAGAGATATACACTGGGATTATACCCTAAGAATCTTGAAAAACCAATTCAAAAAAACCTATGCACCCCAATGTTGATAATGGCACACTTTACAATAGCTAAGTGTTGGAAACAACCTAAGTGCCCTTCAGTAAATGAGTGGATCAAAAAACTGTGGCACATTTACACAATGGAATACTATGCAGCAGAAAGAAAGAAGGAACTCCTACCCTTCCCAACAGCATGGATGGAAATGGAGAGCATTATGCTAAGTGAAATAAGCCAGGTAGTGAAAGACAAATACCATATGATCTCATCTGTGTGTGGAACCTAATCAACAAAACAACAAGTGAGCAAAATAGAACCAGAGACATTAAAATAAAAAACAAACTGGCAGTAACCAGGGCATAGTGGGGAGGGCATAATGGGTGAAAAAAGGGGAAGGGTCATCAGGAATATGTATAAAGGACACAAAGACAAAGACAAAGGTGGGTAGGATCGAGTGTGGGAGGTGGGAATGAGTGGGGTGAGGGGGAGTGTTGGGTGGAAAATGCAGACAACTGTTCTTGAACAATAATAAAAAAAGGAACTGTCAAAAAAGAAAAAGAAAAAGAAATATGGCCCAAATAAAAGAACAGAACAAAACTCCAGAAAAAGAACTAAACAAAATGAAGGTAAGCAATCTAACAGATGCAAAGTTCAAAACATTGGTTATTAGGATGCTGAAGGAACTCATTGGGTACTTCAGGCAGAAATAAGACCCAGGCAGAAATGAAGTTTACACTAAGTGAAATAAAGAAAAAAATAGAGGGAACAAACAGTTGAGTGGATGAAGCCGAAAATCAAATCAATGGTTTGGAACATAAGGAGGAAAAAAACACTCAATCAGAAAAGCAAGAACAAAAAAGAATCCAAAAAACCAAGGATAGGCTAAGGAGCCTGTGGGACAACTTCAAATATAGCAACATTCAAATCATAGGGGTGCCAAAAGGAGAAGACAAAGAGCAAGAAATTGAAAGCTTATTTGAAAAAATATGAAAGGAGACTTCACTAATTTGGTGAAAGAAGTAGACATACAAGTCCAAGTAGCACACAGAGTCCCAAACAAGATGGACTCAAAGATGCCCACACAAAGACACATCATTATTAAAATGCCAAAGCGAGATTCTTAAAAGTAGCAAAAAAAAAAAAAAAGCAGATACTTACCTGCAAAGGAATTTCCATAAGACTGTCAGCTGATTTCTCAAAGGTAACTTTTCGGGCTAGAAGAGACCGGTAAGAAGGATTCAAAGTGATGAGAAGCAAAGCCCTACAATCTAGATTACTCTATCCAGCAAAGCTATCATTTAGAATGGAAGGGCAGATAAGTGCTTCCCAGACAAAGTAAAGCTAAAGGAGTTCATCATCACCAAGCCATTATTTATGAAATCTTAAAGGGACTTAAGAAAAATAAGATAAAAACTATTAACATTAAAATGACAATACATTCACAACTATCAACAATTGAATCTAAAAAACAAACTAAGCAAACAAGCAGAACAGAAATAGAATCATAGATATGAAGATCGTTTGGAGGGTTATCAGCTGGGAGGGAGAAGGGGAAGAATGAAGGAAAAGTGCAGGTAGTACAAATTGGTAGGTACAGAATAAATGGGGGGATGTTAAGAACAGTATGGAAAATAAAGTATCTAAAGAACTTATATACATGAACCAGGGACATGAACTAAAGGGTGGGATTGCTGAAGGGAATAGGGAGTACCAGGTGGATGGTGGCAAAGGGGAAAAATTGGGACAACTGTAATGGTATAATCAGTAAAATATATTTTACAAAAAAAAAGAGCTTCTGGAGCTGGGCTGCCTGGGTTTGAATCAGGCTCCATCTCTTATTTGTGTGTTGCTTTGGGCAGAGGTTTTAGCCTTTTAAAACCTCACTTTTCTTGTGTATAGAGGTGGGGAATAATAGTACTCACTGAAGTTGTGAAAATTAAAATGCAATTATTTACATAAAGTGTTTAGGAAACTACCTGCATTTACTGAGGTCTCCATAAAAATTGGTCATTATCATTAGGCTTAATGTATCAAGGAGCCCTTTGAGTAATCAGGAGTGTCCAGGAAAGGAAGAAGAAGACCAAAATAGAGTACCACCCTTGTCAAGGGAGCAGTAGTTTCAAGAAGGAAAACAATCTCAAAAGTCATAAAGAGCCATTAAGAATAAGGTAAAATAATATCACTAGACTTGGAAATGAACAAAGACCTTGGCTAGAGCTGATTCAGTGGTGTGAGGAAGATGGAAGTCAGGCAACTGTGACTAGAAGATTGAGCGATGGGTGAGAAAGTGGAAGGAGTGAGCAATCTACAGTCCTTCTAGAAGCTCAGCTTTAAAGTAAAGGAAAGAGGGGGATGTGGTCAGAGCCCACGAGGAGAGTTAACTTCTCATTATGCAGAAACTGGAGCACCTAAAGATGAGAAGAGAATCAAGTTTTGGATGGCAGGTCCTCAGCAATGGGAAGGAATTGTCTCCACAGGTGGATGGGTTGGTTACTCTGGCCAACAGGTAGAATGGTTATGTTCTGAGTCCACATAGTAAGAATGAGGGGATTGAGAGGTCAGAAAACAGAAAAATGAACCCGTTATCAAGCAATGACCTTTCTAAAGAAGCCTCCAGGGTTGCATCTGTTAAAAGTGAAAAGGGAAGAGTTGGAGAAGGCTATTTGAAGAAAGTGGGAGAAAATCCATATCACCGAAATGTGTGTCCCTTCACCCTTAGCTGTGAAGGAAAACCGCATTTGCCAAGTACCACCTGTGTGGGCAATGAGCTAGGAACTTCACATAGCTGCTGTCCTTAATCCCCACCACCACCCGGTGCGGTAGGTAACATTATTCTCATTTCACAGATAAGGAATGCTGAGGCTCAAAAAGATTGAGTCATTTATCTAAGATGTACGAAGCACTCAAAAATTTTTGTTGAATAAATGAACTGCATAGACCATGTTCTTTCTGCTCTCCACTGGATTTTATTCTTGTGTAACATTTTCTTTCAACAGCCTTTTTGCTTGACAGTATTCTTATGTAGTTAAGTCATGGATCAGTCATAACTTCCAAAAATGTCACAGTAATGAAAATGCAAAAAGTAGCTAGCAAGGAAATGCCTATGCTACTTTATTTACCCCAAAGCAGAAAAGCTACTTAAAAGATTATGACTGACTGAGGAATGAGATTTGGGTGAACAAAAGCACTTGAAGCTCTAGTTGCTGACATTTCCATCAAGGACCTCCCTGAGAGTCAGAATTGATGTTTGGATTGTTATAGTTTTGTTGTTAATAATATCTAGATGAAAATGCCTGCCAAAACATTTCACTGGAGGATTTAGATTATGCTTTCCAAGTCTACAACTGAAGGGCAGCACCAATGTCAATGTGTGCAGGTTGACATTTGCCAATTCCTCTGGCTGAATGAAAAATAATTGAATTGTCTTAAAGAACACTGCATTTTTTATATTTTAAGTCGAACTTTAATTTGTCTTCTTGTAATTATACTAGTCAAAGACAGAATAATACAGATAACAACTTAAGGTAATGAATGACGAGATCACTGGACTACAGTTTCCTGTGGGCAGTAACTGGGTCTTGTTTAAACACAATGCTTGGCACACAGTGTACATTAAATATATTCTTGCTGAATTAAGTTGAATTGCATCAATGCTGCAGGCAGCAGAGTGGGCAGAGATTGGTGAACCATTTAAATGACTTCAATTTTCTTCTACAGCAGAGCACATAACTCTCACACAAGGATGCTGTGCACATGAACACTCTTAGTCATTACTGATGTTCAAATTGAATTATTAATCTTGAGAATAATCCATAGCCAAGGATGTCAGTCACTGTAGCCAGAGGAGAAAGAGTAATCTTCCTAAATTGTGGGGGGTTTTTCCCTCTTCAAGTCTTTGTTTTTGCAGCTTGTTGGGGTTGTAGTTCTAATGCTCCTTCTATCCATTATTTACTGTTTGAACTCAAAATGAGTCACTTTCTTAGTTAATGGCTTAGTTTCCCCTTCAGTGAGAGCCAAAAGAGCCAGGCTATGTAGTTAGCAAATATCAAACCTCAAAAATTGGACATGGCAGTCAGTGCAATCCATCATCTCTGTAAGGCTGATGGAGATGAATCACAAAGATGATTCCCTCAGCTCCTCTCAAATTAGCTTTTGTAGGTTGCTGGGTTACTGTATCGTGTAGTAAGGAGAGAAAGATAAGGGATTTAGGGGGTGATTCCCCCAAAGGATGCAGGAGAAGACACCCTGGCGAGAGAGGGCAGCAAGGAGAAAGCCACAGAGACTGTGATCTCCTGACCAACAAATTGCCACCTTGGAAGACAAACTAGCTTCTGCTTTTGAAAAATAAATACACTCCAGCCCCAAATGTTTAAAGGTAAGTGAAATAAGATGCAAGTTTATAGAATAAACCAATAATGGAGTAATTATTCACATTTTCCAGGATTGCCACCTACTTTCTTTAAAAATTTCCCAGGAATTTTAAGGAAGATAAACTTTAAAGATTAGATTTACATACAGTACTTCATTACAATCTGAAAGAAAGAGAAATGTACACCTTGTCACAGAGGGTGTTATGAAGGATGACTGCAGAACGGAGGCTGTGATTTTATCCACAGGGCTGCAGGCACTGTCCTTGATGCACAAGCCTGGATTTCCCAGGGAGGAAACAGATGTGCAGAGTTAAAAATCCCTGTGGGAAAGACCCAAAAGGGCTCTGGTGGATGACTCTCCTCCACTGCAACAGATCTTAGAGCATTTCACCCAAAGGGTATAATCAATTGAGGTGGTCATGGTCACAGTGCACCTGACGGTTTTCTAGGGACACAGGCCAAAACACTACCTTGAAGACACTACATTGCCCAGTTTTTCTCTGGAACAGGGAGCCATGCTAGTTGAGGATGTAGGACTTCAAATTTGGCTGCATCCTATTCTCTGTTGTGGGCCCACATGATGGCCTCTGTAAGCCCCAAGAGGGTGCCTTTGGGTCCCCAACCACCTTGCTACTCAGTACTGTCTGTACATTTGCTGGGTTACAATAATGGATGGACACTTCAATCACATATGAAAAGTTCTAAAGCTCCATTTGCAAGTGCTGTAAACCTTTTATGTAACATCCTTAAGTGACTGATGAGATGGGTACTTCCCACAGCAGCGCACTCCAGGAATCTTTGTGATAACAGTAGTCTATTAATTTGTTTTCTTGAGACGGTGTTTACATGTTCATGATTTAGAGTAGAACTCAATAAATATTCAACATGATAAAGCATTGGAAATGGAAGAAATGACTTGCGAATGAATGGAATGGAGAGTACTATTTCTCAACATTAAGAGGGAAAAATGGAGCAATTGAAGTGTCTCTTTGAACACAAGATACTTATAAATTATATAACTATAAATTGCCTAACCACTATGCTGTACATCTGAAACTAATATAAAACAATATTACCTGGCTGGTGTAGCTCAGTGGATTGAGTGTGGGCCTACGAACCAAACAACTGCAGTTCGATTCCCAGTCAGGGCACATGCCTGGGTTGAAGGCCAGTTCCCAGTAGGGGACGCATAAGAGGCAACCATACATTGATATTTCTCTCCTTCCCTTCCCCTCTAAAGATAAATAAATAAATAATCTATGAAATAAATAAAATCAGGGAAAAAAACAATATTAAATATTAACTGTAATTGAAAAATAAAATAAGAATTGCATAAAAAGAAAACAAAAAGAATACGCTATTTAAAAGAACAATGCAGTTCAAATAATAACAAAATATTCCAATGGAATCGTACCCAGCATTGGAATCAGAATATCCTCAGCAGTCCCCTACCAACAGTACAGACCCCAGCATGTATGTAACAATATGACTGAGATTTTTATTCCCTTTATTTGTCTTTTTGGCTTCTGATACAGTTGCAGTGAACAGCTCCTCCAAATTAATATTTGAGAGAACTGAGGTCAGATCCAATCCAGTTATTTTCTTCTCAGTTTGCTCCTCATATTGCAATTGTTTAAGAGAAGTAATGGAAGAGTGATAGTTCTCTTCCATTATACTAAATTCATAAGATAAATGACCAGGGTTTTTGAAATGGATAATAACTCTATCATTAATATAATTGAATGCTTATAGCTCTTGATTTGCCTTAATGTTTATGTTTACTTCTTCAATGTCTTTGTAGTGGAGAGCTGTTACTTTCATTTGGCAGTCCCTCATTTTGTCTTTCTTTTGGTAATAACATTTGGATTTTCTTTTGGGGAACCTCATCTCACCTTGAGGATAGACATGGAGGTAGATGACTATATCCAGAGATGAGCAAGATACCTTGTTCTGGCTAATCAGAACTAAACATCTCTCTGACCCAGGATTGATCCAAGGACAAGCCTGAGACTAGTCAAAAAAGAACAACCTGGGAAAAAGAACAGCCTGGAACATTTGCTGGGACTCTCTCTTTCTACAAGGGTATCTAGATGGTGGAATGTAAGCCAAGAGCTGTTTGTCATCCTGACACCATGAGGTGATGAGCCTGAGAATAAAGCAGAGCCACCTGATGGAGAGAGACACATGACATCATCTGAGCATCTTCATAAATGCTCCTTTTTGCATAAGCTTATTGGAATTTGGTTTCTGCTGCTTGGAATATAAAGTGTTCTGACTAATGCATATAATTCTTGGAATTTTTCTTCCCCAATTATTTATTTTTAACATTTCAAACTCACAGAAAAGTAGAAAAAAAATAAAGTGACTATTTCTATAATCTCACCAAAATTTACCAGTTATTAACAATTTGACACATTAGTTTTCTTTCTGTCTATTATCTATCTATCAATCTTAACACGCTTTGTTTATATTACTATATAACTCCAACCATACCATGTTATGCCTAAGAAAATTAAGTTTGATTTAATAATATCTAACAGGCAGCCCATATTCAGTTTTTCTTAACTGTCCCCCAAACGTCTTTTAAAACTCTTATTACCAGTGATTCTACATTTGACTACTTGATAAAAGTGGTGCCTCCATATCTCTCCAATGTATAGGCACATTTCCCTTTGGCATTGATGAGTAAACTGTGGGGTGATGCTTTGAGACCATTCTGTCCTGTCCTGTGACTGTCCTGTTACCCCAAAACATTTTGCCCAGTGTTGGTAACCTCTACTGATGTCATTGCCTGAATCAATTTTACACTGGAGAGTACAAAATGATAATTTCCTAATTCTTTTATTCCTTCTGTATATATTACCTAGCATTGGAAGTAGAGTCCCCCTCTTTTACACATAACCCCTCTCCCTCCCTCTCTCTTTAGCTTTATTGATGTAAAATTTATACACAATAATCTGTATATGTTTAGAATGTATAATTTGATGAATTTTGACATGTTGGTGAAGCCATCCCCATAATCAAGATAACAGACATTCCAACATCCCCAAAAGTTTCTTTTCATCTTCTTTCATCTAACCTCATCCACAGGCAATTACTGACTGCTTTCTGTCACTATAGATTAGTTTTTATTTTCTAGAAATTTATATAAATGGAATGCTAAGGTACCTACTCTTTTTTGTCTGGATTTCCTCACTCTGCTTGATTTTGAGATTCATCCTGTTTTATGTTTCAACAGTTTGGTTTCCTTCATTGCAGAGTCGTATTTCATTGTATATCTCTCCTTTAAGACTGCACAGACACATTGATTTTTTAAAAAATTAATGTATTATAATCCATATTCTTTTCCTATATTCAATTGTCCCAAATTTGACTAACAGGAAGCCCTGAATTTAATTCCTATGATATTTTGGCATTACCTTCTTTAGAGTTTGAGTACTTCTTTACTTTATGGAACAAGATATTCCACATTGTCCTTAAACTTTTATTGTACCAGGTCTGAAATAAGCCATTTCTCAAGGATCAGAGTTCCTCCTAGCGGGGAATGGTAATTAGAAAACAAAATCTGGGTGCTAGATATGCTCATTTTTAAAGGGATATCACTGCTTTTAGACTATCTTGGTGGACAGGTTAGGAAACCTCTCTTTAAAAAAAAGTTTATACTGATATTTTTAACTGAAATCCAGTGTTGTAGGGTTTTCCTTAATTTTCCCCCTTTTTATAGTTGTATCTTGCTTCTTCCACAGTGTGAACTCTATGGTTTCTATTATCAGTATGATTACTCATTTGCTCTCTTCTACAACACACAGAAAAATATTTTCAGAATTATAACCCCAATATAATCACCAACAGAAACTTATTAAAATTATTTTGCCTTTTTTGACCTTAGAACATGTCTCACCAAAAATGTAGCCAGAGTACTGGCTTCCAAACCACCTGAATTATTTCAACTATGTCCTTTCTTTCTGTGGTTAAGTTCTCAATTTCATATACAGTTATATTCATTTGTTTATGTCTGCATTCAATTTAAATGTTTGGTTTATTTCATTCTTTTATATTTGTTTTATTTTTGAATATGTAAAACATTTATTTGGTTCAAAATCTAAAACTTTTAGAAGACTTGATCCCATCCCTATTACTTCTGCCTTTCTCTGATTCTATTAATAGCTATTTTCACTAATTTCTTGGGTTAGTATAGGCCCTAATTCAATATGACTAGTATCCATATAAAAAGGAGGAAATTTAGACATGGATATGCATGCATGGGAGAACACCATGTGAAAATCGGAGTTACCCTGTCAGAAGAAAAGGAATACCAAAGATTGACAGAAACCACCAAAAACTAGAAGAGAGGCACTAAACCATTTTCTTCACAACTTCAGAAGAAACCAACCCTGCTAACACCTTGACCTCAGACTTCTCTCTTGCAGTACTATAAGACAATCAATTGTTCTTGCTTTAGCAACTCAGTCTGTAACACTTTGCTATGGCAGCCTTAAGCAAACTAGTATGAGCACCTTAGGGACAAGAATGCCATCTCAGAGACCTGTAGAGTAAGATTCCCATTGCAGAGCCATCACTAGTTTCTTATGTCACTTCTGGCAAGTCAATTTACTTCTCTGAGCTTCAACTTTCTCCTCTGTAATGTGGAGATAATAATATCTGCTTTGGAAAGTTGCTTAAGGGATCAAAGATAATACATTAAAATGCCAAGCACAGTGTTTGGCACAGTTAAAGTGTTCAATAAGTGCCTCTGTAAGATTATTTTACAGTGATAATCTTAATTCACAATGGAGAACTGGGACCCAGGCATGAAAGTACCTGTCTAAATCCACACAGTTAAGTAGCAACAAGCTTGTCAAAAAAACTCCAGATATATTTGTTTCAGTTCTTATGTATGCCAAAACTTACCTTCCATTTCTTGAAGAGAACAATTCTGGTACTATTATTTAATGTGTGTGATTCTTGCTTACCACTATGCTATAGCTGGAACCTTGAATTTGAGGTATGGAACATTTGGGGGGGCGGGGATTCCATCCACAGGTAGCTAAGATAACTCATATTTTAAAATAAACTATCCCTCCTCTTTTGTACAAAATTAAATTTCTTTGCTTAAGGATGCTACAGATTATATCACTTCTTTGTGTAAGAGATTATAAAAAACTAATAGCACTAATTAATGAGCAAAATTGATAGACATAGGCTACTAAACACCACAACTTTTTATGCACAGATATTCTCGGTGTACTGTTATCAGATGATATTTGAATTAATTTTAAATCCATATGCCTCCCAAATGCAGAATGTTCACCCTAGGTTCATCTCTAATAACTGTCATTCTGGTTGCAACTTGCTTCCCTCTCATTTTGAAGTGATTGAATGTAAATCTTGCTGTTGAACAATTCAGTTCTCCACAGGTTAATCAGATGGAATACATACTATTCTGCTCCATAATACCAGTATTCTGGTAATATAAGTCAAAATTGACATAGTCCTTTAAACCACAATTTCCTTATATAATTAATAGTCGATGACTGTTTTTTCATGTATCAATATGCTGCTTATCAAACTCTCTGACTCAACATGTTGAGAAATCAGTCATGAGCTGAACTGGTGAGGCCAGGAACAGTTACTCCCACCTTATAAAAAAGTTGAGGATCCTGTTTCATATGCTGGATGAATCCTGGTGAAACTACCACTTTAAAAATAGCAGATTACCCAGTGGAAAGAGTAAAAGGGAAAAGTGTGTGAAAGGGTGAGCAAATTCTATGACTTCAACAGATTTTTTTTGTACTTTCCATTATGCCATGACAACTTGCATCAGAGAAATTTTTTATTTCAAATTTGAAAAAAAAAAGAAAATATTTTTTCTATAACTGACACTGGGAAACCCTTATTTCTGAGATAAATCTGTCAGGAATTTAAACTAGAATCAACATTCAACAAGCTTGTTTGTTTGTTTGTTTGTTTGTCTATAATTTCTTTTTTATGCTTACCAAAGGACTTTTTTTTTTATTGCTTTTCGAGAGAGAGGAAGGGAGAGAGGATGGCAGAAAGAGAAACACCCATGTGAGAGAGATGCGCCAGATTGGGGATTGGCACCTGGGCTAGGGATTGTCTGCACTGGGGGGTTGCCCATGCCGGTGCCCAGAACAGGGATCAAAGCTACAACCTAGATATGTGCCCTGACAGAGAATCAAACCTGCACCCTTTGGGTTATGGGACAATGCTTAACCAACTAAGCCACACTGGGCAGGGCAGTTTCATTTTTCTGGTTTTTTAATTTTTGAGGACCTAACCCTCCTTCTCCTAGCAATCTTTTCTGTATATCGGATCCACACATGATTTTGAAGGCAAAAGGATGGGGAAAGTAATCTTCAAAGACAGAAAAAGAAAGGGCTCCTCAGACTAAGAATCAGCCTAGAACCTCCCAGGGACGAATCAGGGTTGGGTAGAGGTAATTCTGTGTGCTCTCTTTCATCAGGTGGCCATTGTAAGAACACCTGCCTATTTTTTACAGGCTTCAAGACTGATCACATTGGCCAATCTTTTCTTGTTTTTTTATAACCCCATGATAAAAACTATTGCCTAAAAGAGCACAAAATATATTGTGCCTTGCCTCCTGTATGTTTTCTGTTTGTGGTCTCAAAATGAGTGTTGATTGGACTGGTTCTCTTCATTCCTAAATGCTAGATTGTGGGGCTGGGTGTAGTAATGTAAGGGAGAAAAGAGGGGAGAGCCTTTTACTTGCAGAAAACCTTTATTCTTCTCCAGAGGTTCCAGGTTTGACTTCTATCAACTTTAGTGATCTGCACAGGATATTAAGGGATTCCTGAATCCCTCGAAGTCATATGCAAGATTGCTCATGTGTGCATAGGTACATTTTTGGGGAAGAGTTTCTGTAGCCACACAGGGTCTGCTACTTTAAAAAAAATGAAGAAGAATCACTGCTCATGAAAGATGTTCTTAACTTAAAAAATACGAAGTTAACCCTACTATTATAACTCTAAAGTAATAATTAAAAATTTTAGTCAGGTGTAACTCTCAGACATCTGCTTATTAAAGAATAATAGAAGGAAAGATTGATTTAAATGTTTTGAATATTGAACCTTTATCATGACTGAACATATGAACATAGATAATTCACTTCAACAAATATTTATTTAGTGCTAAATATATTGGACCTATAAAACTTGGTAGAACTCCATCTCCAACATCAAGGGACTTTTTCTTTGATCGAATAGAATATACAAATAAATAAGACACAAACAAGAGAACTAATCCTGCTGCAGTCTATGATAAGAATTAAAATTGGGAGATATTGGAGAATTGGGAGTCCTTTTGGCTTGTTTGAGAAATAATGAGGATATGAACTCATATGGTACAAAGCAAATAGAGAGAATGGATAAATTATATGATCTAAACATAAATTTGTTTCACTTTTCATTTATTTGTTCCCTATTACTTTAACACATCTCTTTCCTTGTATCAGGCAGGCACTTGTTAGAAATACCTGGGGGGAAAAATGAGTAGTGTCTGATCTCACAAGCTCTCTCACCAGCCCTGACTAGGTCCTTTCATGTAGCAACTCAAGAATTAGTGCCATCCCTTATGAGTGTTCACACTTTCCATCCAGAGCCATTTACCCACCATACTTTCAAACTCTGCTTCCTAGACTGCTCCTAATCCTCCCAGTTTCCGATCACCTTATTTTCTTGATTTTGGCTCCATCCTTGGCAGTACTCCAGCTCTCATTTCTGTCTTCATTTCTTGGATACACTTTCTACTTCCTGTTTTGGGTTAGGCTGATTTCATGAGCATTGGGTACATTTTTACTTAGTCCATCAAAGCCCTGTGGTCTTGATAACTAGGAGCAGTCCTCATAGCTGTCTCTCTTTCTCCTAAATAGTCCAGACCCAGACACTCAGAGTTCAGCCATAAAAGACAGGTGAGTTAATAAACTAATGAAGAGGCAATGTCATCACGCTGTCCTTAGGGGTCAAGTAATATGCTCTTGGGAGCACAGAGTTGGGAGTGGCACCTGATGAGTTCAACAGGGTTCAGCATTAATCAAACTGCCTTCCTAAATGAGCATCCATTAGTTTGAGCCAGTAAGAATTCACCTAGATGATTAACTGACCAACTTTCACAATCAATAAAGGATTAGAGCAGGAAGGGGCTTTAGAGATCATCAAATTCAGTCTTGTCATTTTTTTACTGAGAAGAAAACTGAGGCTCATGAGCATAAGACCCACAGGGAATTTTTGACATATTCTTACATGCCCAGTGCATTTTCCCAAATAGCACCTTGCTGCAGGGCAGTTAAATTATAAGTGGAAAGAAAAGATGTGTGTCATTTTGTTTCTAAAACTGTCAAGAAGAGCCACATCTTGAATATATTCCTATGTGATCTATCAGAGACCTAGACACCAATGTACTTCCTTAAGAATTCCAGAGGAAATAGCAGCAAGGCAGAGGAGAAAAATGGGTTTGTAAAGAGATGAAGCAGGCAAGATAAATCTGGGGTTGCTTATGGTATCAAGCAAGTAAGACAGACACAAGTTTGCATTAGAATCCTGAAAAGATGAAGTCAAAATTCACATGAAGGAAAGCATAGAGTCTAGATCCTTCCTACTCCAACTGTGGTCTGGGATCAGCATCAGAACATGTGGGAACTTGCTGAACATGTAGCATACCAGGTTCCACCTCAGCCCCATTGAACCCAAATCTACACTCTAACAAGATCACCCAATGATTCACATGCACACTAATGTTTGAGAGGCAAACAACAAATTGCTTACTTTGGCTTTTTTCCCCTGTCTAGTTAAAATTACATTGACAAACTAAGATAAATAAAATTTGCTTGAGCGCATGGATAAGGATACATAAGAAAGCACAAGAGAAAATCAAAACAAGATCTCAGTAAAAGTTTTACTTCTTGAGCAGAGTATATACCTTTAACAACTATCTTCCTCTGAGCTTTAACAAATTGTTTTGGTTCATACACTACATTGTGAAAGGGCCTGTGTTTGCAATTAGGTGGCTCTGACAGATGGGGTGGAGTGATTAGGTGCTTCTTCCCAAGAGGCAGGACAGTTACCTGTGCCCAAGAGTATAGTTCTATCAGCTGAGATATGAACCCACTTTTTAAAAAACACAATAGTGTACTGTGTTGCCTGATGAAATTCCTGGCAAACTGTTTGATCTTTTTTTAAGTAATTTTGAGGAATAAATGTAAAATTGGATAGCAAACAAATAAAACAAAAGTTGCATGTTAGCTGTCATCACTCAGGCTATATTTTACCTGGGTAATTTACACAGTTCCAGATTCCAGGGAGGAAGTGGAGTCAGAAGTTCCAATCCTGGATGTCCTTCTGTTAACCCATACGGTTTAAAGCTTCTCAATCCCAATTAGGCTGCTTGAACCAACTGAGATGCCACACATGCAAACTAGTAGCTTTTCCCATGGGAAGCCAGAGAAGTGGAAAATATTTCAAGCAATTTGGGCATGCTTGCATAACCTTTTTGTGGAAATTCCTGCACCTAATAATTTGCAATTAAAGTGAAATGAGCAAAAATAGAATGACCTCTCATTTCAACAAGGACTGTATTTTTGTAGACTCTGATATAACGCTCACATAATGACAAAGAAACCTCAAACCACCAACTTTCAACATTCCTAGCAGTAAAGAGTATATATATCAGGAAGCTTGTGTAGCATTAATGACAATCCTTAGCTGACAATTAGCCATGACTGCATAAAATGTGCAAAAATCAACAGCCAAGTGAGGACAGAAAAACACATTCTCAGACCAAATTAGAGTTGTAGAAATCACATTATTTGTAACAAATGTGGTCTCTCAGTCAGCCTGATGCCTGAAATTCCCAAACTTTTGAGTCAATCCTCAGTTTATCATTAGCTGTTTGATATCCGTGACTAGGAATTTAATTTTTATCAATCTAACAAAAGCTTCTTTAGAAAAGTTAGTCTGCAGTTGGCAAATACATATAATGTGCTATACAACCTTATTTCTATATTTAATCTGTGAGTTATTGGTGTTATTTTCCTCCCTTACTTTGGATAGATAGTAGTTCAATGTTAACCAGAAAAGGTTTTGAGAATTGCTCTGCCAGTATTATGCCATGACTTTTTCAAACATTTCTGAGATGCAATCAGATAATTATAGGTTTCCTCTGAAATTTTATAAACTCTATGATTAATGTGTAGAGTGTTTATGTCATTTTATAACTGAAAATATCTGTCAAAAGAATTTTCTGGGATTGAATCACTTATGTATCTAAACAATCCAAGCAGAACTGGGAGGTCCTGCTAGTGAGAATGACTAGTTGATGAACCGAAACTGCAAACTGAAGAGAGACTACATTCTACTCAGCCAGTGTCCAGGAGAACAGCAGCAAGGGAAAAATTTGAGCCTGACTGTGAAGGATATGGAGTGCTTTGCTGGTGATTTTGGCAAAGGAGACTTGAGAAAGACATGGAAGCAAGGTGGTAATGTGAATTCTCTATATTATAAAGGTACCTCTAGCCCAGGGAGTGAAGGTGGCTAGGAGGGACAGCATTTGGAAGGTTACTGAAATTAGATGAAACATTGTGAGAGTTTAAACAAAGTATAGTTAAAAGATGAAAAAGAAGTAAAATTGATAAAACATGTAGATGGATGAGATGGGAATTGAGGTAGCAGGTGAAGGCCAGGGCAGTGGTGACTGAAAATGCTGCTCTGAGTGTACATGAGATTGCACAGGCCAGAAAGTAAGTAGTGTAGCAAGACAGAGGGGCTATCAGGGTAGTGGGCATGAGACAAGGCAGAGAAGGAAAGGAGTGCGAAAGAAATCAGTCACAATAGGAGAGATTTCAAGAGCCAGTCTTCAGAATACTGTGCTGCAGAGAGAGAGGAAACAGGCTGAGGCTGCTCATCTGTGGAGTAGCCCACTGTCTGTGTCACTTCTTCACTAATCAACCCACTTTCTTTTAAACTCCAAAAAAAAGGAAGAAAGAGGAAGGAAGGAAGGAAGGAAGGAAGGAAGGAAGGAAGGAAGGAAGGAAGGAAGGGAAAGAAAGAAAGAAAGAAAGAAAGAAAGAAAGAAAGAAAGAAAGAAAGAAAGAAAGAAAGAAAGAAAGAAAGAAAGAAAGAAAGAAAACAAAAGAAAGAAAACAAAAGAAAGAGGCTGAGCTCCATGTAGAGTGGACTTTGACCTTTGAAAGAGGAATTTAACTTCAGAGGAATGAGAAGACAAATCCCAACTTATAAGCAGGGTTTAAGACATTATCTATTTCATCAAGGTGAGGGTGGGGTGGTCCACCTATTCCAACAAAACAAAAACCATGGAAATACACCCTGTTGGGGAATTCAAGTTGTATCGAATGAAAGGGGAATGAAAGGTCTCCAGAGGTGGCATAGTGAGCAGTAGGATTATCATCAGAGTTCTATGAATTCATGGGCACAAGTGTTACTTTAGAGGAAATGAAAAATATGTGTGGCAAGCATATATCCTTTTCAAATTTTGGAGACACTATTATGATTAATAAAGTACAAATTAATTATGAATGTCACTGAATTTATAAAAGTCTTTTGCTATTTTGCATTTTCTCAAAATACAGATATTAACAGTACAACTACTATCACATGGTCTTTGAAGCTTTTTTTTTTAAGCTTAAAAGGGGCCTTCAGCCTCAAATAGGTTAGGAACCATTTAACTAGAGAATTTTTAAAGTCCTTTCCAAGGCAAAGATTATGATTTCATTACTCCTAGGAGTGTAGGGAAAAAAGCCACCCAAGCCCTAGTTGTCAGTAACATACAGTTTTTCATATAAAACCACTCTTAAATGTCACACACAGAACAGGGTCACCAGCTGTGCTCATCAAAACAGTGTATTTAGAGACCCATAATTTCCTTGTTTCATAAACAGACACATCTTTGTTTACTGCTCCAAAGAGCAAGAATATATTTTTGCCACTGTATATATTTAAGCAGTCTTCCAATTTTTGTATTTCCAAATATCTTTTTAAAATATATTTTATTGATTATGCTATTACACTTGCCTAATTTTCCCCCCTTCACTGCCCTCTGCCCTGTGTACCCCCTTCCACCCACATTCCCACCTTTAGTTCATGTCCATGGATCATACATATAAGTTATTTGGCTTCTACATTTCCTATACTATTCTTACCCTCCCCCTGTCTATTTTCTACCTACCATCTATGCTACTTATTCTCTGTACCTTTTCTCCCTCTCTCCCCTCCCACTACCCTGTTGATAACTCTCCATGTAATCTCCATTTCTGTGGTTCTGTTCCTGTTCTTTGCTTGCTTGGTTTGTTTTTGTTTTTGCCTTAGGTGTGATTGTTAATAAGTGTTAGTTTGCTGTCATTTTACTGTTCATATTTTTTATCTTCTTTTCTTATATAAATCCCTTTAACATTTCATATAATAAGGGCTTGGTGATGATGAACTCCTTTAATTTGACCTTATCTGAGAAGCACTTATGTGCCCCTCCATTCTAAATAAAAGCTTTGCTGGACAGAGCAATCTTGGATGTAGGTCCTTGACTTTCATGACTTGGAATACTTCTTTCCAGCCCCTTCTTGCCTGTAAAGTCTCTTTTGAGAAATCAGCTGACAGTCTGATGGGAACTCCTTTGTAGATAACTATCTCCTTTTCTCTTACTGCTTCTAGGATTCTCTCTTTAATTTTAACCTTGGGTAATGTAATTATGATTTGCCTTGGTGTGTTTCTGCTTGAGTCCACCTTCTTTGGGACTCTCTGAGTTTCCTGGACTTCCTGGAAGTCCATTTCCTTTGCCAGATTAGGGAAGTTCTTCTTTATTATTAATTCAAATAAGTTTTCCACTTGTTGCTCTTCCTCTCTTCTGGTGTCCCTATAATACAGATGTTGAAATGTTTAAAGATGTCCTGGAGGTTCCTAAGCCTCTCCTCATTTTTTTAAATTCTTGTTTCATTTTTTTTCTACTTGAATATTTCTATCTTCCTTCTACTCCAATTGGTTGATTTGAGTCCCAGTTTCCTTCCCATCACTATTGGTTTCCTGTACATTTTTTTTATTTCACTTAGCATAGCCTTCATTTTTTCATCTAATTTGCAACCAAATTCGACCATTTCTGTGAACATCCTGATTACCAGTGTTTTGAACTGTGCATCTGATAGGTTAGCTACCTCTTTGTTGCTTAGCTGTATTTTTTCTGGAGCTTTGATCTATTCTTTCATTTGGGCCACTTTTTTTGTCTTGACGTACCTGTTATATAGTGAGGGGTGGAGCCTTAGTTGTTCACCAGGGTGGGGCAACCCAGTTGCTGGGTTGTGACACTGTATGTGGGGGAGAGGTCGGAGAGGGAACAAAGGTGCTTGCTTGGCTCTCTGCTGGATTTCAGTCACTTCTCCACTTCCCTTAAGCAAATTGGGCCCTTCTGGTGCTGATTCCCATGTGGGTGGGTTTGTGTATGTTCTAGGACCCTGTGAGTTTCTCCAACAAACTCTCCTGTGAGGCTGGGAGTTTCTCCTGGCACCTCAACCTCCACTGATTTTCAGCCAGTGATTTGAGGCTTTATTTCCCCACTCTGGGGCCCTGGGTTGCGCAGTCCGACCAATCCTCCATTGTTTCTCCCAGTTTATGCAAATGTGGGACTGCCCAGTCCACTCGCTGCTGCCTTGCCGCAAGTCCTCTCTGCTCCATTGCCTGGCTACCATCTCTGCTCCTCCTATCCGTCTGGATGAATGTGTTTTCTTTAACTCCTTGGTTGTCAGACTTGCATATAGTTTGATTTTCTGATGGTTCTGGTTGTTTTTTGTTTTTAAATTGTTGTTGTCTTTTTTTGGTTGTGCGAGGAGGCAGAGTATATCTACCTATGCCTCCATCTTGGCCGGAAATTATATTTCCAAATATCTTAACACTACCCTTTCTAAGTTCTTTCAGTCTTTAAATATCTGGTTGATATTCTTGGCAATTGATATGCTAATAGAGTGCTTTTTGTTTAGAAAGAAACTCGTAAGTTCACCACTATCACCATAATAAGCATTTATTTGTTTGCTTGTTTGTTTACTTATATTTCATCAAAGAAAGCCAATGGTACAAATTCTATTGTTGGCAGTCAACACACTCCACATAAGTATTTATTAAATGCATACATTTCATGTTGTCCAAGTAAAGCAAAGATGTTGAATCACCCCACCCAAATCTGCTCTTTAAAAAAAATTTATTATGAGAAAAGTTGAGAAGAAATCTGATTTTTAATTCATATTTTTCTTTCTTTTTACAGAAATTATAGTCTTTACCCTCTGAAAGAATTTAGTAAAGGAAACTATCAGGGCTACTTCTAAGGAAAACTGAGCAGCAGATGCCATATCCCCTCAGGGTCCCTCACCTTTTCCTTCAGCGCTATCTCCATTCAACCACCACCCATCCCCCAGACACTTGTAGTATTTCAAGTTATTCTGGAGTAGGTTTCTTCATGGCAACATCTTTTTTTAATCATATTGTGGGGGTGAGGCCAAGTCTCTGAAGACTGCTGGTAAAGTAGGCAGATGGCCTCATCCACACAGTGTCATTTAAGGGTCCCGGATCAGACTTCCTTCTTAGAACTCTTTTATTCAGGTGCCTTAAGCTCTGAACTCTTTTCTCTATTGTCTTTAAAACATAGAAACTTTCTGAGAAGTAAATCATTAAAATAGTTCTCAGAGAGATGTTACTGTATATTTAGATATGTGTTAATAGATTTTCTCCTTCTATTGAAATCATAATTTTATATGATTATAGTTTAGTACTTATTTAGTAGCATAGGTCTTGAACATGATGAAAAGAAGGCTCAAGATATGATTAAATATTTTCTATTCTTTTAAAGAATGACATCCAGAGGTGATAAGAACCAGGCCAGAAATCATGATCTATAATACCAGCATCCTGTACAGCACTGCTTAAAGTACAAGTAAACTGAGAGATCCATTTATAGGTTACCCTAACATTGTAACAGCAGCCCTCCAACATTTTAGTTCAACAAAAAGATAAGAAATACAGAACTCCTAGCAAAATTGGAAAACAGAAGACCCTCCACACAGACAAATGCATAAGAGCAAGTGAATTCTTCCTTAGGAATAGTCACTAAGAGCCTTAGTATTTATAAACACTAAGGATATTTGAAATTAAGGATAGTTAAAGCCAAGAACTCATGGCTAGTTTGAGGCAAATATATTAAATATGCAAAGGTTAATGCTAAGAACTATTGTATTATAACAAACTGTCAAAATAAAGAAGAGGTCAAGGAATCAAAAACTGAACAAGTGCTGGAATCTTTGCAGTAGTCTTTCTTAGTTGGTTTTAATAGAGATGAACTTACCCGTGGTGTGCAGGAAGGGGGAATGCTGCTGCACCCAGCCCTCCAGCACTGTTGGATTCTGGGAGCAGTGGCCTGCAGGGAAAGATGGAGGAACTGGGAGAGGTAAGCTCTATCCCACTGCATTGCACTGTATTTCTGGAAGATCTCTTTTTACAAACTCCAAATCAGCTCTAAAAAAGGAAAAGAAAAATTTCTCTGCAAAATTCTACAATCTTGGTAGAAGTCTTAGGAGATGAAACCATAAGAATTCCTGGATGACTATGGTGAAGACCCTGTGGACTTTTCACTTTAGGACATCTTCACATGTTCTTAAAAGAAATCTCATTCAAGTAATGAGATTCTTTTATGTTTTATTTTTCATATTAATCAGAAATTTATGGACCCTGAAGTTCTTTTCAGGGACTTCATGTATCTCTCATACTTTTTAAACCACCACAATTTCTGCCAACAGAGAGGTAGCATAAAAAAAGATAAACAATATTTTGCTTTTGATAAAACAGAAGAAAAGTTTGAGATAAAAATAAAATTGGATAGCTAATCTACCATTTATTCCCAAACTTCTCCCTTGCCTCTATCACTGGGAGTTGGGGAAGGAATGGTCATGTGACATAATTTTGGCCAATGACATGCCAGCTGGAGTCTGCTGGGACTTCTAGAAAATGTTTGGCTATCCTGTTTAAATCAATGGATAAGGTTGATGCTGTCCTTATTCCCCTTTTCCTGCCTTAAATGCAGATTTGGCACCTAAAAAAGAGGCAGCCATCTTGTCATGATGATGAAAAGACCTAAAGAATTACCTACATAGTCACTGAGCTGATGAACCAATACTAGGCCACCTAACTTGCAGGCTTCTTGCTATGTGAAGAGAGTAATCCACCATCTGCTAAAACCACAGTGAATTGGCTTCTCTGTTACTCACAACCAGCCTCATTTATAGCTGATATGGGATGACTTTCATAGGTTTCACAGAATGGAGATAGCTTTTTCCTGAGTTTCTTCCAATAGTAGCATTTAATTAAAAATCAAAATATTTCCTAACAATAATATCAGTCTGGGAATGGGCTTATGTATGGCACATTAAGCTATCTGGCAGTCAGTGAGATTCAACCCAAAAGGAAAATAAAATCACCAATTCATTTCTAAATTATTTAATTTATTGACAACACCAAATAGAATTATAAATAATTCAGGGTTTATAGAGTTTGATGTATTAATTCTTTGATTGTGAATCTTACAGACATTTTATACCAACCAGTGGTATAAAAAGTTCTTATAATATATTCCTTATCTTTTTGCAGAACTAAGGTGTTGGAGGGCTGCTGTTATGATGTAAGGCTAACCTAGAAATGGATCTCTCAGTTTACTTGTACTTTAGGCAGTGCTGTACAAGATGCTGTTATTCTAGATTATAATTCCTATAACATAAAGATACTTTGGGTCTGGTGAAACTTTACTTTCTCTCAGATTGTAATAAAACTTTATAATCTGTTGACTCTACTTAAAAAGTCTCTACTATATTTCACAGAAGCCAAAATGCCTTAGTTTCAAGCAAAACACAGGATTAAGGTGATTTTCCAGTAACCTAGGGCAAAAGGTGGAAAATTTGCCTCTTCTAAGGTACATCCTAGAAGAGAACCAACAGGTCTTACACTCATGCTTCTCTAAGTGTGAGTGGGGACACCAACCAGGGACATTGGATGGATCCTAGAAGCTTGTTAGAAAAGCAATTTTGGGATGACTCAAGACTAATGAGTTCAGAGCTACATTTGAACAAGATATACAGGGATTTGGGTCCATGCAAAGTTTGAGAAGCACCACTCTAAAGTTCCACAGCCTTGTTTTTGTCAGACCATCTAGTAAAGGTGGAGAGTGACCCCTTTGCACCCAGGACAGGGGCTGATGGGCCATGGATTGGTCCATCCACAGATGGGGACAAATGGTGACAAGTGATGAGAAGAACAGAAGAGAAAGAAGCCTGGGCTTGAGGCATGGGGATGGCCTCTCTCTCCCAACCCTGTAACGCTGCTGTTCTGTATCACAGGGGCTGGCCTGATACAGAAGCATTCTATAAGGCAATACTTCTCAAGCTGTGGCCTGCATGCACATGTTTCTTAGGGGTCTGGTCTCTTTTTATTGTTGAATTTTACATTTTAATTTCAATGATAATCTTTAAAAAGAATTACTATTATCAGAATCACATGGGACTTTGGGTATATCCATGCAATTCTTGTACTTCCAATGAGGATACTACACAGACCAAAAAAAAAAGTCACAGGAATTTGAAAAGATGAAAGTGCTGAGTTAAATCAGTAATCCCATGGTCAAAGTTTCACACTCACAAGACCCTGCTCTGCTGTAATCGGTAAGTATTGCTCTTGTAAGCAGATCCTGTCATTGTATGTACCAACTTGCAAAAATTAATGAGCAGTAAGGATACAGTGAAGCATTTTCTTGTTCCTTGTTTAAGTAGTAATTGGATTTGTCATCCATTTAACATATATTCCAGTGACATCATATTACAGAGCTACTTTTAAATTTGACAATTATGAATTTCTCACTAACAGTTTTGCTTATGTATGAGATAAGCTTTTATGGAACTAAAAATATCTTGAAAATGTTAATACTGTCTTGAAAAGTATACTTATGTGAACAAGTATTAGTAGTAGTATTACTGAAGCCAAAACTGTACTATAGAAGTCTCAAAAAGGAAACCAAAAGATATATAAAATGAAACACAAAGCTGCACTTGAAGTTGAATTTCTGCAAAATGGCATTCTTCATCACATTAAATGTTAATATTTTAGTTTTATAGGTTTACTTAATATGGTCATGTTCCAAATAATGATGTTTTGGTCAACAAAAAAATGTATATATGATGGTGATCCCATAAGGTTATAATGAAGCAGAAAAATTTCTCTCGACTAGTGACATCGTAGCCATAATAACCTCATAGCACAATGAGTTACTCCTGGTTTGTGGTGACACTGGTGTAAACAAACCTGCACTGCCAGTTGTATAAAAGTACAGCACATACTACATAATACTTGATAATGATGATAAAGAACTATGTTATTTGTTTATATATTTACTATACTATGCCTTTTATTGCTATTTTAGAGTGTACTCTTTCTACTCATTAAAAATGTTTGCCATAAAACACTTTGCCATGTTACTCTAACAGCAGCCTCATATATCTTGTGTATACCACATCTCTTGATTGCATCATTTTGTCTTGTGCTCGATTTAATTTTTTATTGTTTTGTACCATAACATGCTGTACAGGCTTGTAGCCTCAGAGCAGAAGCTACATTATACCGTATAGACTAGGTAGATAGTAGGCTATTCCATCAAGATTTGTGTAACTGTGCTTGTGATGTTTGCACAATGACAAAATCACCTAATGATGCATTTTTTAAAAGATTTTATTTATTTATTTTCAGAGAGAGGGGAAAGGAGGGAAAAAGGGAGAGAAACATTGATGTGTGAGAGAAACATCAATTGGTTGCCTCTCGCATGCCCCCTGCTAGGGACTTGGCCAGCAACTCAGGCATGTGTTGTGACTGGGAATCAAACCAGTGACTCCTTGGTTTGTAGGCAGATGCTCAGTCCACTGAGTCACACCATCCAGAGCATAATGCATTTCTTGAGAGTATCCCTGCCATTAAGTGGTGCATGACTGCATTTAATTAATTAGTAAATTCGTTTTGGCTTTGTATTTGTGTAATAACTACACACATAAGGAGCTTATATTTTATTTTATGACTTTACATGCTTAAGTAATATTATAATAAAAATAATAATAAAAGCTTATGATAATAAAGAGAGGTGTCTATTATTTAATTTGAAAAACATTCCTGTAAAAGTGCTCTTTATCTAATTTTGCCCACTTTGGGAACAAGAATCTAGCCTAAAGAGTCATGTAGGTTTTACTTAGCACACCTATCTACTTATAACATTCCTTAAAAGGGTTCTTTAATGGGGCGTTTTATTACAATAACAAAATAGGTGAACACACATTATAAAATAAGAAGTGTTAGTTTGTTTACATGCTGATTTCTTCCAGAAAGGATGTAGGTGGTTTTCAAATATAAATAAAACATTGCAAGATAAAAGGAAATTAAAATAGATGAGCAAAATAGAGCAAAAGAAAATAAGAATATGAGAGTCAGAGGGAGCCTGAGTGCAGTTTGTACATGAATGCACACGCTGAGGTCCCAATGTCCCACACAGAATAGCTTGCTCCATTGCTACTCTCCTGATAGGATCTATATGAACCATGTTCATCTTTTTTTTTAATCCTCACCCAATGATATGCTTATTGAACTAGATGGAGAGAGAGAGAGAAAGAAACATCAATGTGAGAGAGAATCATGGATCTGTTGCCTCTTGTATGCACCCTGACCAGGGATCCATCCTGCAACCTAGGTATGTTCCCTGATCAGGAATCAAATCAGTAATCTTTTGGGGTATGGGAGGATACTCCAACCAACTGAGCTACCCTGCCACAGCTGAATCATGCCTGTCTTTTCATCCTAGCACCCTAACAAAGCCTGGTGCATTGCAGGTATTTAATAAATGAATGAATCAATCAATGAATGAAAAAGGTGGGTTACAACAGGAAGAGGGGAAACAATAAATTGCAAAGTAAGATAGAAATATATCAACTCTTCAGCAGATGTATATCTGAAATTGAGAGGAAAAATTTTTCCCATGGGTGACCGTAGGTATACATTTTTGAAGGCATTTGACTTAGGCATAAATATGTTTTAGAGATCAAATGCAAATAACTACAAATAAAACTATCAATATTTATATCACTTTTAAATAGAGATCAATAACTAAATATACCAATATTTATAGCTAGTGCAATAAAATAAGAACAAATAGTTATACTACATCCCAACTTTACCCCCATACTGACACCTGGGGAGCCCTATCATTAAGAAGATGCCAAACAAGTTTATCTAATTTGGGCAGAGCAGTCATTGTTGTCAAGTGTGTTTGTACTAGGATACACTTAGCTGGTGAGCAACAAATTGGTCATAGATTATGTCACTGAGGCGCATTTCCTTCCCCCCATACTTCCCTGCCTACCCTGTCACCTATCTCTTATCCCACAGACTTTAGCCACAAATGCCTTTGCCCAGAATGTAACCATGCACAGGATGGGAATTTACATTGCAACAACTCACCTACGAGATGGCTTAGCATGTCCCATATGGTCATGTGCTCAGTTACAAAGGACTTGCAATACCCCTTTGCCATATCATGAGGTTCTGCTGGGTCTGTTGATCACAGTAGTGGCATTTCTGTGTTCAGGGACAGTCATAGGATAAAAGCATGCCTAAGCAGAGTCTTTCCTTAGAATTGAATTATGGTTATTAGGAAAAAGAAGTTTGTTTTCTTCATGTGTTTTCCTAATTTGGAATGCTGGGATGCAGAATTGTTGAAAGCCATCTCTGATGGTAAATTTTATGTGCCACTTGCCAGGATCACAGTGCCCAGATATAAGGTCAAATATTATTCTAAAAGTTTTTATAAGGGCATTTTGGGTGATCTTAACATCTAATAGGTAGATTTCCGTAAATCAGGTTGCCCCACCCACCATAATATAAGTAGGATTTGTTCAGTTAGTTGAAGGCCCGAATGGAAAAAGACTGACCCTGCAGATTTTGGGGTATGGGGTTCTATTTTCTTATTTTAAACAAAAGTTTTCTTATTTTAAACAAAAGATGCTTGACCTGAAGGGAAAACTATGGATTCATTTTTTTTTAACTTTTTTTATTGTTCAAGTACAGTTTTCTTCCTTTTCCCCCCAACACCCCCACCACCACCCCAGCCTTCCCCACCTCCTTCCCCTATTTCCACCCCCCCTTGTTATTGTCCATGTGTTCATTATAATTGTACCTGTATACCCTTCACCCTTTTCCCTGATTATCCTCTCCTCTCTCTCCCTTAGTCACTACCAGCTTGTTCTCAATTTCAATGTCTTTGGTTATATTTTGCTTGCTTGTTGGTTTTGTTGATTAGGTTCCAGTTAAAGGTAAGATCATATGGTAATTTGTCTTTCACCACCTGGCTTATTTCACTTAGCATAATGTTCTCCAATTCCATCCATGCTGTCACAAACAGTAACAGTAGGAGCTCCTTCTTTCTTTCTGCTGCATAGAATTCCATTGTGTAAATGTACCATAATTTTTTGACCCATTCATTTACTGATGGGCACTTTGGTTGCTTCCAGCATTTGGCTATTGTAAATTGTGCTGCTATAAACATTGGGATGCATAGGTTCTTCTGGATTGGTGTTCCAGTGTTCTTGGGCTATAATCCTAGCAGTGCAATTGCCTGGTCAAAGGCAGTTCCATTTTTAGTTTTCTGAGGAAATTCCATAATGCTTTTCATAGTGGTTGCACCAGTCTGCAATCCCACCATCGGTGCACTAGGGTTCCCTTTTCTTCACAACCTCTCCAACACTTGTTTTTTGTTGCTTTGTTTATGATGGCCATTCTCAATGGTGTGAAGTATTGTCTCATTGTGGTTTGAATTTGCATTTCTCTGATGGCTAGTGATGCTGAGCATCTTTTCATATGTCTCTGGACTCCTCTGTATGTCCTCCTTGGAGAAGTGTCTGTTCAAATCCTTTGCCCATTTTTTAATTGGGTTGCTTGTTTTCTTAGAATGGAGTCATGTGAGTTCTTTGTATATTTTGGAGATAAAACCCTTGTCTGAGGTATCATTGGCAAATATGTTTTCCCATATAGTTGCTGCTCTTTTCATTTTAATGCTGTTTTCTTTAGCCATGCAAAAGCTTTTTATTTTGATGAGATTCCATTTGTTTATTCTTTGCTTTATGTCCCTTGCTCTAGGGTACATATCAGATATGATATGATATTGTCCCCCTTTAAGGGACAATATCAGTGAAGATGTCACGGCATGGAATATCTGAGATTTTCCCGCCTATATTTTCCTCTAGGACTTTTATAGTGTCATGACTTATATTTAAATCTTTTATCGACCTTGAATTTATTTTTGTGTATGGTGTAAGTTGGTGATCGGGTTTCATTTTTTTGCATGTAGCTTTCCAGCTTTCCCAACACCATTTGTTGAAGAGGCTATTTTTGCTCCATTTTATGCTGCTGCCCCCTTTGTTGAATATTAATTGACTGTAGACTCTTGCATTTATTTCTGGGCTCTCTGTTCTGTTCCACTGGTCCATGTGTCTGTTCTTATGCCAGTACCAGACTGTTTTGATTACAGTGGCCTTGTAATACAGTTTGGTATCAGGTATTGTGATCCCTCCTACTTTGCTCTTCTTTCTCAAAATTGCTGTGGATATTCAGGGTCATTTATGGTTCCATATAAATTTTTGAAATGTTTTTTCATTGGTACTTTAATAGGCATTGCATTGAATATATCAATTGCTCTAGGCAGTATGGACATTTTGATGATGTTAATTCTTCCCATCCATGAACGCGGTATATGTTTCCATTTGTTTGTGTTTTCCTTAATTTCTTTCTTCAGCGTTGTATAGTTTTCTGAGTACAGGTCCTTTACCTCCTTCATTGGGTTTATTCCTAGGTATTTTATTTTTCTTGTTGCTATATTGATGAGATTTTTTCCTGATTTTTGTTTCTGATATTTCATTGTTCATATACAAAAATGTCTAGGATTTCTTAATATTGACTTTATATTCTGCTGTTTTGCCAAATTCATGTATTAGGTCAAGCATTTTTTTGGTGTAGTCTGTAGGATTTTCCATGTACACTATCATGTCATCTGCAAACAATAACAGTTTTGCTTTCTTCTTTCCAGTATGGATGCCTTTTATTTCTTTGTCTTGTCTGATTGCTGTGGCTAGGACTGTCACTTCTATGTTAAATAGAAGTGGTAAAACCAGACAACCTTGTCTTGTTCCTGATCTTAATGGAAAGCTTTTAGCATTTGCCTATTGAGTATGATATCTATCAGCTGTAGGTATTTCATTTATGGCCTTTATTATGCTGAGGAATGCTCCCTCTATTCCCACTTTGCTGAGTGTTTTTATCATAAATGGGTGCTGTACCTTATCAAATGCTTTTTTTGCATCTATTAATATGATCATGTGATTTTTGTCTTTCGTTTTGTTTATGTGGTGTATTATGTTTATTGATTTGCAAATATAATATTATCCTTGCATCCCTGGGATAATTCCACTTCATCATGGCATATAATCTTTTTAATGTATTGCCGGATGCAATTTGCCAATATTTTGTTGAGGGTTTTAGCATCTATGTTCATCAGTGATATTGGCCTGAAGTTTTATGTCTTTATCTGGTTCTGGGGTAAGGATGATACTGGCTAAATAAAAAGAGTTTCAGACTCTTCCATCTTCTTGGATTTTTTGGAATAGTCTGTGAAGGATAAAGATTATTTCTTCCTTAAATGATTGGAAAATTCTCCTGTGAAACCATCCTGTCCAGGGCTTTCATGTGTTGGGAGTTGTTTTTTTGTTTGTTTGTTTGTTTTGTTTTGTTTTGATTACTGCTTCTATTTTGTCACTTATTACTCTGTTCAGGCTTTCTGTTTCTTCTTCACTGAGTTTTGGAAGATTATATTTTTCTAGAAATGTGTCCATTTCACCTAGGTTTTCAAATTTCTTGTCATATAATTCTTTGTAGTAATTTCTTACAATCCTTTGTATTTCTGTGGTGTCAGTTGTAATCATCCCTCTCTCATTTCTGATTGTGTTTATTTGGGTCCTCTCTTTTTTCTTAATGAGTCTGCTTAAAGGGTTGTTGATTTTATTTTTCTTTTCAAAGAACCAGCTCCTTGATTCATTGATCCTTAGAATTGTGCTTTTAGTCTCTATGTCATTTAATTCTGCTGTGATCTTAGTTATTTCCTTCCTTCTACTAGCTGTGGGCTGTCTTTGTTGTTGTTCCTCGAGTTCTTATAGGCGTAGGGTTAGGTTGTTTGTTTGAAATGTTTCTATCTTTTTTAGGTAGGCCTGTATTGCTATGAACTTCCCCCTCAGGACTGCCTTCGCTGTGTCCCATAAGTTTTCAGTTGTTGTGAGTTCCTTTTCATTTGTTTCCAGAGGTTTTTTTATTTCTTCCTTGATCTTGTTCTTGACCCATTCATTGTTTAATAGCATGCTATTCAGTCTCTATGAGTTTGAGTGTTTTTGAGCTTTTTCCTTCAGATTGTTTTCTAGTTTCAATCCTTTGTGGTCAGAGAAAATGCTTGACATGATTTCAATTTTCTTGAATTTGTTGAGGCTTGTTTTGTACCCTATCATGTGGTCTATTTTTGAAAATGTCACATGTGCATTTGAAAAGAATGTGTATTTTGCTTCTTTGGGATGAAAGGCTCTCTATATATCAGTTAAGTCCATTTCATCTAGGACATTATTCAATGCCATGATATCTGTTTTGATATTTTGTTTGGAAGATCTATCCATTTTTTATAGTGGGGTGTTGAAATCCCCTCCTATAATTATGTTGATGTCAATATCTTTCTTGAAGTCCTCCAAGATTTTCTGTATGCATTTGGGTGCTCCTATGTTGGGTGCATATATATTTACCATGTTAATGTCTTCTTGATGGATTCTTCTCTTGACTATTATGAAGTGACCTTCTGGGTCTCTTCTTATGGCCCTTTTTGGAAGTCTATTTTGTCTGATATGAGTATTGCTACACCAGATTTTTTTTCCTGTCCATTTGCTTGGAAAATTTGTTTCCAACCCTTCACTTTCAGTCTGTGTAGGTCTTTTGTTCTGAGGTGGGTCTCTTGTAGGAAGTATATGTGTGGGTCATGCTTTCTTATCCATTCAGCTATTCTATGTCTTTTGATTAGAGCATTTAATCCACTTACATTTAAGGTTATTATTGATAGGTACTTACTCATTGCCATCTTTTTGTACCTGTGTTCCACTCTCTCTCACTCTTTTCCTTTCTTTTCTTAAAGCAGTCCCTTTAGCATCCTTTGCAGAGCTGGTTTGGTGGAGGTGTATTGTTTTAGACTTCTTTTGTCTGGGAAGTTCCTTATTTGGCCTTCTATTTTAATTGAGAGCCCTGCTGGGTAAAGCAGCCTAGGTTGCAGGCCTCTGGTTTTCATTACTTGGAATATTTCTTGCCACTCTCTTCTGGCTTGGAGTGTTTCCATTGAGAAGTCAGAAGCTAACCTTATTGGGGCTCCCTTGCATGTTACTTCCTTCTTCTCCCTTGCTGCCTTTAAGATTCTCTCTGTGTCTTGGAATTTTGCCATTTTAATTATGATGTGTCTTGAAGTGGGCCTCTTTGGGTTCCTCTTGATTGGGACCCTCTGTGTTTCCTGTATTTGTGTGACTTTTTCTCTCATCAGATTAGGGAAGTTTTCCATCATTATTTTTTCAAACAGGTTTTCTATCTCTTGTTCTTGTCCTTCTCCTTCTGGTATCCTTATTATATGGATATTATTATGTTTCATGTTACCCTGCATTTCCCTTAACCCCCCTTCATTCTTTCTGAGCCTCCTTTTTTTTTCTTGCTCTATCTGGGTGTTTTTTCTCCCTTGTCCTTCAGCTCACTGATTCGATATTCTGCTTCATCTAATCTGCTTGTAATTCCTTCTACTATGTTTTTTATTTCTGAGATTTTATTGTTCATTTCTTCCTTGATTTTGTTTATAGTTTCTATATCCTTTTACATGCTCATGTAATTATCACTCAGTTCCTTGTAGTTGTCTGTCTTGAGCATCTTTATAACCATTATTTTGAATTCTATATCTGATAGTTTGGTTACCTCCATTTCCTTTAGGTCTTTTAGTGGACAGTCTTCCACTTCTTTTGACCACACGTTCTCTTTTTGTCTCTCCATTTTAGGTGACTCTTTGTGTTTGTTTCTGAGCTTCCTGATGTTTCACTTTGCTAGCTGTCTTTGTATAGTGAACTTCAATATAGGAATTCTATGAGGTTCAGTGGTGTGGTCTCTTTGATCTCCTTGTCTGGATGCTCTAGATTTGTCCTTTCTTCTATTTGTGTGGGTTCTCTTGTCGTACTTGGGTTTTTACCTTTTGGTGGCTTCATTGTTGGTGGTTTTTCTCCTCCAGCTCTATACTGATGTTCATAGCTCCCACCTATTCTTGTACATGATCAGTGGTAGGGGGTAGGCAAAATGGATTAAGACAGTGAGAACATATTTTATGGGATTTAAAGTACCAGCAAGTAGAGAAGAGATGGGAGAGTCTTTGGATAAATATAGTATTAACTGTGATACTTCACCCAACTAGCCACTTTTTATCAAAGGTAAAGGAGAGATAAGACTCTTGTTAGAGGGGAGAATGATTGTGAGCTGAATCCAGAAAACAGCAATTGTGCAAGGTTAGATGATGATATATAGTGAGATTAAAGGATAGAAAGTAGGCATAGTGTGAGAGAGAATAGAGTTAACCACAACAATAATAATGCTCAGGATTAAAGTGAAGTGGGCTAAGATCATGGAGGGGTGCTGTGTAGTATGTACAGTTGCATGGAACAACAATTACTTACAGTAGTACTGGAACAACAATAATGTGACAAGAAATACATGATTTGGATCACCAGAGTAGAAAGTACCTGATCAAGAGTTGTGTGTTATTTGAAACATGGGTGAAGTGAAAGAAAGAAAATTAAAATGCAATATGAAAGAGAGAAGAAGGAAAACCAGTCAAACAATGCAATTAAACACAGAAATAAAATGAGGAAAACTAAACATAAGGAAAAGAATTTAAAAAAATACTAATAAAATAAAGTGGTAAAAATAATGAAAAATAATAATGCACATCAACAATAAAATGCCAGCTCTATGGGGTAGCAAAGTGGCATTTGTCTCAGTTTCTCAGTGTTTGGGGTTAGCCTTGTGCTCCCCCTTTAGATTTGTCTCTGGACCCTTCATAAAACCACATCTTATTGTCTCACTTGGGGGAAGAAAAAAGGAAAAAAAAGAGAGAGAGAACAGAGGAACCAAAAAGGGGGGGAAAAAGCCTGCTGCTCACTTTAAACCTGTTCAGCGAGTTCTGCTGGTCTTCCTAGATGCCACAGGAGGAGGGGGACTGGGCTTCACTTTTCTACCTTCCTAAAGTTTTGAGAGGATGGAGAATAGGTCTGGGCCACAATATTCACAGTTTCCCAGCCTCTGGCCCAGGCCTTTTGTGAGCTGCCAGGCTCAAATTAGCCACTCAGTCTCAGGTGCATGGCTCCACTCAGCCTCTGGGTGCACAGTGTGAGACAAGCCAGGTACCTGATTCATTTCTTTTAAAATAATTTATCTCTACTTAAAACCAGATTGCCCTACATGTAATAGTTATGTGCAAAAACATTATAAAATTGTCCTTGGTTTTACAATGATAAATGAAAAAAACATTAAAATTCTCCAATTGAACAGCAAAATTTTTTATTGTTTTTTTTTTGTTGTTGTTGTTTTTGTTAAACAGTGAGAGAAAGATAACTGGAATACAATGAGCTGAATGAACATGTCACTAATGGAGAACAGAGGTGTTTTCATAAAGCCAGTATTTTTCCCTTCCTATTTCCATCAAAACATACCACATAGACCATTTAGGTTTTTTTAAATATATTTTATTGTTTATGACATTACAATTGTCCCACTTCCCCTCCTTCATTCCCCTCCACCCTGCACACCCCCTCCCACCCACACTCCCCCTTGTAGTTCATGTCCATGTGTCATAAGTTCTTTAGCTTCTACATTTCCCACACTACTCGTGCCCTCTCCCTGTCTATTTTCTCCCCACCTTCTATGCTACTTATTCTCTGTATCTCATCCCCTGCCTCCTCCCACTCCCCTGTTGCTAACCTTCCAGGTGATCTCCATTTCTGTGGCTTCACTCCTGTTTTAGGTGTCCACTTAGTCTGCTATTGTTTTAGGTGTGGTTGTTAATAACTGTGAGTTTGCTGTCATTTTACTGTTCATATTTTTTATATTCTTTTTCTTAAATAAGTCCCTTTAACATTTCATATAATAAGGGCTTGGTGATGATGAACTCCTTGAACTTGACCTTATCTGAGAAGCACTTTATCTGCCCTTCCATTCTAAATGAAAGCTTGGCTGGATAAAGCAATCTTGGATGTAGGTCCTTGCCTTTAATGACTTGGAATACTTCTTCCCAGCCCCCTGTTGCCTACAAGATCTCTTTTGAGAAATCAGCTGACAGTCTGATGGGAACTCCTTTGTAGGTAACTGTCCCCTTATCTCTTGCTGCTTCTTGGATTCTGTCCTTCATTTTAATCTTGGCTAATGTAATGATGATGTGCCTTGGTGTGTTCCTCCTTGGGTCCAACTTCTTTGGGACTCTCTGAACTTCCTGGACCTCCTGGAAGTCTATTTCCTTTGCCAGATTGGGGAAGTTCTCCTTTATTATTCATTCAAATAAGTTTTCCACTTGTTGCTCTTCCTCTTCCCCTTCTGGTACCCCTATAATTCAGATGTTGGAACATTTAAAGATGTCCTGGAGGTTCCTAAGTCTCTCCTCATTTTTTTGAATTTTTGTTTCTTCATTTTCTGTTTGGTTGTCTGTTTCTTCCTTCTGGTCCACTCCATTGATTTGAGTCCCAGTTTTCCTTCCATCACTATTGGTTCCCTGTGCACTTTTCTTCATTTCACTTATCATCACCTTCATGTGTTCATCTAATTTGTGACCAAAATCAACCAGTTCTGTGAGCATCATGATCACCAGTGTTTTGAACTGTGCATCTGATAGGTTGGCTATCCCTTGGTTGCTTAAACGTATTGGCTGTGGGGCTTTGAGCTGTTCTGTTTGAGTCATACTTGGTCAGGTGGTGCCTGTTATGTATGGGTGGCAGAGCCTTAGGTGTTTACCAGGGCAGGGCAACCTAATCGCCAGGTTGTGACGCTATCTGTGGAGGTGGGGTCAGAGAGGGAACAATAGCGCCTGTTCCATGCTCTGTCAGATTTTTGTCCCCTCTGCTGCTTCCCACAAGCAAACTGGGTCTCCCTGGCACTGGTTCCTAGGTGGGCGAGTCTCCCCAACAACCTCTCCTGTGAGACTGGGAGCCTCTCCTGGCACCTTTTTAACCGGTGTTTTTAGGCTTTATTTCCTGTTGCTGGGGCCCTGGGCTGCACGGTCCATCTAACTGCCAGTTCTTGACTAGTTTATCTGTGCACGAATGGGTGACCACCAATGGCCAACTGCCCTGCCTGTTTCCTCCCTGTGTCTGGGGTCTGTGACCTGGGCGCCAGTGCTGCCTGTGCTCCCAGGTCTGGCAGCCACTGCCTTTTCCTGCCTTGCTCCTTCTCTGCCAACCACTGACTCCTCCCCTCTTACCGATCTGGTTGAATGGTTGTTGGACTTCCGTAGTTCAATTTTCTGTTTTGGTTGTGTTATTGTTTGTAAATATTTGTTGTCTTTAATTTTGGTTGTGCGAGGAGGCACAGTATTTCCATCTATGCCTCCATCTTGGCCAGAAGTCCCATTTAGTTTTAAAATATGAAAATGCTTGTGCACATACATTAGTTAATGTACAATAAAGAAAACAGAAAGGGAAAAATGAAAGGATAGAGAAAACTATACTGTAGTAGTGAGGATGTGGTGGAATCAAATGGTGGTTTTCGGACTGCGAATGAATGTCTTTTTAATCTGGAGGAACTGAGTTCTGGAGTAACAGGTTCCCCTTTCAGTAGACACCGCCTGTTTGCTGCTTGAACACATCAACTGCATCTTCATCCTCCATTTCCAACTGGGCAGATGTGTCTGTTTCACTGATTGGCTGCCCATCAAATCCAAATCTGATATACCTCATTGACAAACTTTGTTGTTCACAATAGGCTTTCACTAGTTTACTAAGTGGTGTACACCACTCTTAATCTTAATCT